>PVKP010020756.1:0-40259 GCA_004027715.1 Plecturocebus donacophilus
TCTACATGATTTGTATGTCTGGGAATTATCTTATCCTTAATTGCTTTAAGGAAGATAGCAACAGAGAATATTTTCTTAAAGAAATTTGGAGTCTTCCTACAATCAAAGGAAAATGTGAGCATCCAAACATGATATGTAAAAAACTGCTAATTACATCTCTGCTACTCAACTACTACCTCCTTTATATCCATTGCCAACACATACATGTATACACACATACCATGCAAAACCATCTTTCCTTTAATAGCTAGATTTTATTTCTATGCAGAATGTCTGAGGTGGTGGCACTCTCTTCTTGTATTTAGCCATTATCCTGTTGGAAGCCCCTATTGCTATACTAAAGCAGAGATGCTAAAGATGATTAAGCTTAGAGCCTTACTAAAGGATTACTGAGTAAGTAATGACAGTGGTTACTCCTATGGTGAGGATAACACAAACTCCCAGCTGATTTGTTGTGGAAGACAAGAATGTCTTCCTGATGAGCCTGTAGTGATTTGAAGACTCCAGATTTCAATGATCCCTCATGTCTCTTTCTCCTGTGAGTCCCAGAATTCCTTTGGCTGAACCATGGTAAACATATTCACACACATTTATAAACATCTTTCGAGAACCACCTCTTTAGATGTTTACAAATATGTCCTTGCTATTAAAGAGGTGGTTCTCTAAAGAATATTTTATTAAGTTTTTTTCAAAATATTATTTTTTAAAAAGTATTTTTTTAATTTTATTTTAAAAATAAAAATTTTTATTACATTTATTTTAAAGCATTACTTTTACTCCAACTCGTAGAAAAGAGAACTCTGTTTGTTTCACTTCTCAAAGTATATGTAACTTCTGTTTCTAAAATGTCTTGCTCAGGATTCTGAGAGTTAAGCTGAGTACAGAACTTCATCTTATAGTTATTTAATTTTTTTTAGATAACCTTCAAAGCCCTGAGCAGAAACCGGAAACTTTTGTGTGAGCCTAGGCAAACTGCTATAGATACATTCTGTAGTCCCAAAATATGTGGAAGTCCAATGCATTATAGTCACTTATTACATTTTGTTGAATTCCATTTCTTGAGCTAATACATCTCTGAAACCTTTATAGATACAAATGTTTGGACTACATAAGACCCGCAATCCCCACTGGCCTATGCCTTCAAATCATTTGGTACTATTTCTGTATGTAAATATCATGTTTCCCAGAGAGTGTTGATGATCAACTGATTTTGTCCCTTAGATTGTGTTTGTAGTTAAAATTATTTAACATGCTAGTTTCCTTATTCTCAAGCTACTGATTCAAAAAATAATGAAATAAATTTTACTATCCTCTGGAAAAAAGATTTGGTATCACAGGAGATCAAGGGAAACTCCCTCCTGGAACTTTGCCTAGCATTTGTGTAACGCCTTAGCAGTAAGTCAGTGCTAACTAAATCTTGCAAACATATTAAAGATTACAGTGTTCACTTCTAGAGAGCCTTGTATCAGTTAAACTGTGACAATGTTGATTGACAGAGTCTTGCATGAATTAAATTATGATTGGGTTGTATTTGAGAGAAATGGAATACTCCGTGGATCAAACTGGCCTAAGACAGGCCCATCATTTGGTTTATTGAACAAGTGAAATGAAACACAATGGGATATGTGATTTCACATTAGAAACTTAACTTTCCTGTGGGAAAAGGGAATTATAGAAGTTAAAAATACATGTGAATATGTTTACTATGGTTCAGTCAAAGGAATTCTGGGACTCACACAGCAGAAAGAGACATGAGGGGCTCTAGGTTGGAGTACAGTGGTGCAATCACGCTCACGGCAGCCTCGAAATCCTGGGCTCAAGCAATCCTTCTGTCTCAGCCTCCCCAATGCTATGAGGGACTGTGTTAAAGAAGTTTCTCTTCCTGGATCCGCTAGCGGAGGGGTTTCAAATGCCGGAATTTCCTGGCTCCCCACCTCAGGCGGCAGCTGGGGCTCTTTTGAGCACTTCTTCCCGGCACCAGGTAAAATTCTTTGTCTAATCTTTCCTCCCTCCCCGGGAAAGCCAGGTGGGGCTTTTGTCCCCTGAATTCCCGCCACTCATGGAGGAGGGGCCTCTGTGACTCAGGGTTGTAAAACAAGTAGCCAATCCAGTATCGGAGTAAAGATCAATCACTGCAAAGGAAGTTTGAAAGAACTCCTCTCATTGGACGGGAACATGAGTGGGGCGGGAATAACTCAAGGGTTAAAACTTGAGCTGCTCCTCCCGGAATGGATTTCCCTCTCTGGCTTCCCCTCCCACAACGGAGTGGGAGCTGTCATTTCTCTCTCCCGATCTGTCTCTCTCTCTGTCTAATAAATTACTTTTCTGAAAAACTCTTTGGGTCCGCAATTTTATTCAGACGGCAATCTCACCACACCTCCAGGGCCCCTTTCCCGATGTTTAGGGGTTAGAGAGGCCAAGGACCTGCATGGGGACTTCCCGGTAACAGCTAGGAGGACAGATGCGGGCCACCATGCCCAGATAATCTTTTTATTTTTCTTTTTCTTGTAAAAATGAGCTCTTGCTATGGTGGCCGGGCTGGTCATGAATTCCTGGCCTCAAGTGATTCTCTTGCCTTGGCCTTCCAAAGCACCGAGATTATTTAGTTTGTCAAAAGGGAAAACTGGGACGCATATGTCTGAAGTAATTTGGCAAAAGTAGTGCAAAATAATGCCAGTGATTACTCAATATCTTATCATTCATATTTTTTCTACCAGCCCAAAACATTTCTGTACAATTGACTCTAGAAGTAAAAGTAACAAAAAAAGAAGCTAACTCAAGTCATTTCAGTTGCTTTTTTTCAATAGTTCATCTATTAAAATTTAATTTAAGAATCTAGTTAGGCACTTAGATTAATTACAGCTCAGAAAATATAACCAATACTTCTGAATGAGACATTTGATCATAGTTCAAGGTTTAGGAAAGGCAGTTAAGAGAAATATCCTAACAATTGAGGAAGGGATGTCTACACACAGCAAGTCATCAATCACCTCTGTTTGTCAGCCCCTGGGGAACAAGTCTATTCATTTCTCACTCTGGGTAGAACATTCACCAGATGTTAAGGAATGTGGAAAATTGGTATGGAAAACTGCTAACTCTCCCTGCTTCTCAATAATCAGCAAACAAATTTCAGGAGAAAGGATGATCAGATGGAAACTTAACAGTCTTCCCTGGAGTAATACTCGTCCCTTATTAGGCAGCAAGTGAGGATTGTTTCATGAAATAATTTTATAACGCAAGTCTGGCTTCCTACAAAATGTTTAAGATTTACTTGAGAGAAGCATTTGATATCTTCTTTTCAATTCCCTTATCTTTTTTTAATTCCCTCTTCCTGCATTTCTTTTTTCCTTTTGTGTCCAACATGTATATCTTTGTCTCTTTCTTTATAAGAAAGGAGATTCATTTCTTTGGGGAAAATAAAATAATTACCCCTACTTTGTAAGTTTTCTTCCCATTTCTTTCAACTTATTCCTTCTAAATAATACTGGAGAAAAAAACTTCAAGCTTATTAAAAAATAATACAGTACCTAGAAAAAAAAATTACTCCCCATTCAAATTTAGCCACCCTTCACATCTTGTCATTTTAGATCACTTTATCTTTTTCATTCACTCTCTCATTTCCATGGGAATTACACACACTCATTATAAGGAATCAAACAATACAAGATGTACAAAAGCAAACACTAAGAACTCACCCCAAAACAACCACTGAGAAATTATCATCATTACCATTAGGTAACTGTCATTCTAACTTACTGGAATAAATAGAGATAGCAAGTGAAAATGTACAAGGGAGACTGGTGGATAAATTGATAAGTAGATGGAAAGAAGATAGATGCTAGTAATACTTTTATTAAAATAAATCAGAATAAAAAGAAAAACATTCCAAATATTTTATGTATATTTACTTAATTTAATAAGGTAAAAAACTAAAAAATTTGAACCTTGAATTATTCTTTACTATGAAAAATATTATTTCCTAAAGTATCTCATGAAGGTTTAAATGAAAAAAAAAAAAAGCATTTATACTTTGAACTAGTTTGAACTACATGTTTCTATTTCTACTGACCCCTTGCTTTGAAAGGTAGAGGATTTTAACATTCTCCTGTCTTCTCATCTTCCTTCCCTCAAGCACCTCAAACATTTGTATTAGCTCTGCTACCATATTAATATCTCTCAGATTTATATTATATCACAGGCATCATTTTCTGTTATATGTCCATTATTACCATTTTGCTCAGTATGAGTCCTGTGTTTCAGTGGTTTCAATATTTCAACTAGTCTTTATTAGACTAAATGGCCTTAGTTTTGTTATTCGTTTGTTTATAATCCCGAAATACTGTTATTAGTCCTATTCTAGGGATCCTATCTCACTAAGGTTGTCAGGTCTAGCAAACAAAAATGCAGCATACACAGTTAAATTACGACTTTAGATAAGCCCTAATTTTATTTTAGTATAAGTATGCCCCAGGCAATATTTGAGATATACTAAAATAACATTATTGTCTGAAATTCAAATTTATCTGGGTGTCTTGTATTTTTATTTGCAACAAGATGTCTAGTTAACTTGAAATTTCAGATAACAGTATGTAATTGTTATTATTAATAAGTATTTAGTCTGGCAACTTTTTACTCCTTTGAGTTTGGAATGAAAGTAGGGAGGAAGGGTAGACCATTGGTGGGAGAAATAGCATTAAACTATCGATCATCTCAATTTGAGGTGATCACTAGAGTTTCGATTCCAAAGTCCTATTAGTCTTTTTCACTTGCATTTCTCTTATTAGAGGTCTCCACTACGCTTCTTCAGAAGCTGAGAGGAAGAAGTATCAACACTTTATTTTGCACCAGGTTTGGGGATACTAGTGGAAATTCTCCTCACACTAAGAGGATTTGTGGACTTGAGAGTAGAGTGACCAACACCAGCAGGCTATGCTTTTCTGTTCTGCTGGGAAATGTATGTTTTCTTTTTTACTGACAGTTTTGCTTTGCTTTTCCTTGTTTGTTTGCTGCTGTTTTAAATTAATTTCTGCTCTTTACCTTGTGTAGTTGTATTAGTAAATTTACTGAGTTAGTTCTTTGTTTGCCCCTTTTCCATTTGCTCACGTTTTTGAGTTTTGGAAGCGAGAGTGGATTCCATGAAGAAGTTAAAATCTGCTTTCTTATCCCAAAAATACTATCTTTAGAATTTCTACTGAATCTACACAACTTGATAAATGAAATTATTTCAGGTGAAATCTTGTAGAAACAAACACAAGTTTTCAACACTTGGGTTGTAGTACAGAGTGCCTGCAACTCGGGCCCTTGAGTCAAATTGTCTGAATTCAAAGCCCAGTTCTACCTTTCCCATCTGAAAACGTGGGCAAAGCACTACCTCATGACTCTTCACTTTGCAAATTGCCAATGAGGCATACTAGCAAATCTTTTTACTAGATGTTTTCTGAAAGTAAGATGAAATAAGGCATGTTTCTTAGAGTGTCTGGCATGTACAAATGCTCATTAAACATTCATGACTATTATTATTTTAACCATTAAAGAATATCCTACTTTTAGAATTGCAAAATGTTAAAACTGGAAGAACCTGTCACACATAATCAAAAATGTTTAAATGCCCATGCATTTATTTATGTAGTTTATTCTTTCTAGGTGTGGCAAACAATAAGATACTGTTATCTAAATGTCACATTCTCTCAACATTATTACTGTCCTGGAAAGGGGGTGTTACTGAGAAATTTGTGATTTTACTATAGTAAGAAATAAAACACTATATTTAGAATATTTTTTTCTAGATCATGGTAACTTCAGGAACTGGAAACCATTTGGATCTCAGACTGGGGATTTTTTCACTGTTGATGCTCAGTGGAAGAAGGGACTCTGAATGGGGAACAGGCAAGGCAATACAGACAAGACTCTCACATTCGTTGTAACTTAAAATTGAGCAAAACAGAGGCTTTGACCAGCTTAGTTCACTCTGATGCCTTCCTCAGTGACAAGGGGTGTCCCTTCCTAGCAGGACACTGTCTGTGGCTGGCTTTCTCCCCAGAAGGCTGTATGCTTAAGTTGCAATTCATCTCCTTCAATAACTTCAGGGCCCAAGAGAGTACTTGCTGAGTCACACTTCATGCAGAGACTTGAGTCAGCAGCCTGACAAGCATGGTTAGTTCCTCTTGTCCGAGCTCAATTTTTATTTTTAAATGTTTCTACATTTTGATATACCAAGTGGTTAAAAAAAAAAGAAAGTGATATTTGAGAAATAGGACATTCAAACTGTTGGTGATAAAATCTTCTTTATGAAATACATAGGATCCAAGCAATTATATTTGAATAGAGTCTTATACTAATGAAGCTAAGGTTACAAGTTTAATTCCCTCATGGACCAATTAGCTTCTTTTTATCCTCATACAGAAATTGTAGGTAGTCATTCAGTCAATCATTTACTAAGTGCTTATGACAGGCTAGGCCTGGGGTCACAATGTAAGGAAAAATCAGTGCTTAGGTAGGGTGAGTCTTTGCTCTCAAAGGTCATGTTCGTTGAGTGTGCCCCTGATTCCAGCTGGCCAAACTGTAAACATAAGAAAAATCAACAGAATGGAAGGAAGAACTAATTTGCATTCCCACTAGCAGTGTGTAAGTGTTCCCTTTTCTCTGCAACCTCTCCAGCATCTGTTATTTTTTACTTTTTATAGTAGCTATCCTGACTGGTGTTAAACGGTATCTTACTGTGATTTTGATTTGCATTTGTCCTATGATTATTGATGCTGGGTGTTGTTTCATATGCTTGTTGGCCACATGTATGTCTTCTGTCAAAAAGTGTCTGTTCAAGTCTTTTGCCCATTTTCTAATGGAGTTGTTTGTTTTTGGCCTATTAATTTAAGTTCCTTACAGATTCTGATAGTATTATTCAAAATAACAAAGACATGGAATCAATCTCAATGCCTGTCAGTGGTAGACTGGATAAAGAAAATATAGTACATGTACCCCATGGACTACTTCACAGCCATTACAAAAGATCAATATTATGTCCTTTGCAGCATATGGCTGGAGGCCATTATCCTAAGAGCACTCATGGACACAAAGGAAGGAGCAACAGACACCAGGGCCTACTTGAGCATAGAGGATGGGAGGGGGAAGATAAAAAAAACTACCTATCAATACGCTGCTTATTATCTGGGTGCTGAAATAATCTGTACTCAAAACCCCTGTGGCATACAATTTAGCCATATAACCAACCTGCACATGTAACCCAGAACCTAAAATAAAAGTTAAAAAAAAGAATGGAAGAAATGGAGAAAGGAGTACATATGTATTATTATTACTGGAGAGTAACCTGTGGAGGAATCATTTGGGTATATAAATGAAAACTTACTTCTCATTTCAACAAGTACTTCACAAACTGATATCCAACTCACAATAGAAGATAAGAACATGAAGCATGATGGTTACATTGCAGAAAGTTAGGAAATACAAAGAACGAGAAAAGCCAAAATTGGGTTCAAGATACACAGATCTTAGGGAAATGGACATAGTCATGTTGTTAAACAACTTGTTCACATGAGAGAAGCCTCTAAACATTTCAGAAATGGGCTCTTGAGTAGAGTAAAACAAGAGAGGTGACAGAATCAGATAATTACAGATACATACTAATGAAGAGCAGATTCTTTGAATTCACACAGCAATGCCAAACCATTAATCTTTGTGTCTCAAAACAATTATTATGAGTTTGCTTAAAGGTCGTGTCATAGAAAAGAGATTTCTATCAATTGTTTGGTAGGGTCACACTGTGTATTCAGTAGAGGGTGGGGTTTAAAATGTAGGATTACATTAAATATTTTTAGGGATAGTTACAGTGACACAAATCTATCCTTTTTAGTTTATGAATCCAAGATCATTCAGATGTCCTCTGGTGATAATGAGATAAATATAAAGATATTTTATGTTCATTCAGCAGTTTAAGAAAAATTTTTGAAAATGGGACTTTGGTGAAATCCATATGATAGGTTCCCTAGAGAAAGAACATGTGTTTTGCATGTGTTGAGAATATTAGTTGCTTGGTAAGTTCTTTCTCTAAAAAATAAGTGTTATTTCTGCTATCACCACCCAATAAGTCCCACTCCTCAAAAAAAGAAAGAAAATAAAGGAACAAGTAAGTGTGGAACTAGGATATATAGTCATTTAGCCTTGATAGATTGTTACGAGTTTGATCGTGGGATATCAGAAAAATGGAAGAATGGGCTATATGAATATCTTCATGGAATCTGCCTTCCATGGCTCATAATATATGGACCTGGCCTGTTGTCATACACCCTGGTATGTTCCACCGATGACTTCACCCTTGAGCTCCTTTTCATGTCGGATCTAGAGACTTAAGGGTCCATTTGGTCTGCTCAATTTTATGAGAACTTTGAAACCTTGGCTTGACAGGTTTGGTTAACGTTCATGAAACAAATATGTCCCTTCCCTTATCTTCTTTTTTGCTTCCTTCATTCACTATTGGCTGGTTTCCAACTCTTGGTACATATATTTTCATTTTCTTTTGTTTTGCTTTGTTTTTTATTATTGACAATTGTTAAAAATTAATTTTTATGTGGAGCTATTTGCTATCAAAAGCTTTTGGACAAATACACTGTAACAAAAAATCATAAAGTATAATTGGTTTATAATTTTAGGTAAATTTTAAATACTTGAAATAACTTTTAAGTAATTTAGAAATTTTTTGGTTATCTTCAAATTAGTTCAAGTCTATGATTAAAATTCCAAAGGGAAAAATTTAATCTTCATGGAAAGCAACAAAACTTGCAAAAAAAAATCCCAGCTGTTCTGAAAGAAAATGGAAAATGCTTTCAAATATTTAATGAATTTTTAAATATAAAATTTGTGCAATTTACATGCATTTGTGGGAGGCTAAAAAACATATGTCTAGACAACTGATGGCCGCTTGAATAGAATTTGGTGTTCTGAACTGAAAATATTCCATTAGAAGCCTTTCTATATGATTTCACAATTACGATTCATTTTAAATTACATTTTTCATTAAGTGGCCAGCTCTTTTCAGAGCTTTATTTATAAGATAAACGTATTTTAAAAGACTTTGAGTCAGTAATGGCAGCAATTACAACACTTTCTGTCAAAATTTTTCTTTTAGGCAATATGCAAATTACCCTTTGTTAGACAAACATTTCTGGAAGTTATGGAGAATAGACAGTACTTTTACCCATGGTTTCTCCTATAAAAGAAATTGGTCTTGTTAATTCCAAAATCAGGACTCTTCATACACCTCATTAGGGAACTATATTCTACAATGCTGTGCTATGCATAACCACATATCCTCATCTCAGCAGATATGAAAGTCTCCTATAGCATGAAACAGGTTAGCATGGCAGGGTTGCACATCTGTAGCAACACACAATGAATTTACCCTTCATCCCAGAGTGTACTGAGATGAAATCTGGCCAGCTCACTTCGAAAAACAAGCAAGCAAATAAAAAAATCTGATATCTGGCCAGCTCACTACGAAAAAAACAATCTGATATCTGGCCAGCTCACTTCAAAAAACAAGCAAGCAAATGAACAAGAATCACAAAAAAACCTTGTTTGTAAACACCTATATTGATTTCCACACGAAGTCTAGTAATGTGAATCAATAGGTAATTGAGAAGTATTGCCTAAGCTTCAAGCTGGATAACATTTCACAGATAACTAGTTCTTACTTTCAGTAGGGACCTTCACAGCTTAGCATCAGCAAGGGAAAGCCATACACAGAGGCTGACGCAGTTATCCTTTCATACCCTAAATCATAATTCCACCCAGAACACACGTGCTAATGGGAGTGGAAATGCATATCTGATAAACCGCTAAGAAGATACAAGTATTTTTTAAGAGCCTACACACATTAAACAAATAAAACTGGGTAAAGACAGCTACTGAAGTATAAAGCAATGGCTCCCGACAGTGGAGAGCTGAGAAATAGCAGCAGCAGGAAAAAGATTCATGGCTCTGGAGCTATCATCCTTTCTTTCTCTTCCTCTCATCTTTCATGAAACAAAGGGAGAGAAAAGAGAAACTCAAAAATGTTGGTCTTGTTGTGGCTACCATTCATCTATGTGCAAATAAAATTATTCCCATTAATTTCAGAACTCAGTTCAGGACTGACTTAATAAGGTAATATGAAATCTACTAAAAATTGCATTCCTTGAATAAGTATACATTTGACTTTTAAATTTTAGTTTTTCCTTTTAAATATTTTATAATATGTTGAAAAATATTTTTGAAATATTAATATTTTTTCTTTTTTCTTTCATTACCTTAATTTGCCCTTGCCATGTTCAAGCTTCTCATGTCTTTTTGCTGTTGTTGTTTATTTTGCTCTGTTTTTTATTCTAATTTCTTCAGAGAGGGAATATGCCTATGAGGCAGGCATGTCCAAAGTCAGGACAGGCTGAACACTAGGCCTTTTGGACCAAGCAGTTTGCCAGGTTGTGAATGCAAATGAAAAATTATTGAGGAAAATTAATAGTGTTACTCCAGGGAACACACAAATAATCAGAGAGCAAAACAGCCTTACTGCTGAGATGGGGAAAGTTTAAGTAGTCTGAATAGAAAATTAAATATTAAACAGCCACAACATTCCCTTTAGCCAAAGCCTAATCTAGAGCAAGACTCCAATTCTCTTCACTTCTTTGAAGACTGGGAGAGGTGAGGACTGCAGAAACAGTATTTGAGAGGTTGGTTCATTCGATTTTTCAAAAGAAGCCATCTCCATAACATAAAAGTGCAAGATGAAGCAGCAAGCACTGATGGAGAAGCTGCAGCGAGTCACCCACCAGATCTGGCGAAGATCCCTGATGGAGGTGTCTATGCAAAACAAAAGCTTTTCAGTGTAGATGAAACAACCTCATATTGGAAGAAGATGCCACCTAGGAGTTTCATAGCTAGAGAGACGTCAATATCTGTCTTCACAGCTTTGAAGGGCAGGCTGACTCTTTTGCTAGGAGCTAATGCAGCTAGTGAATTGAGATGGAATCCAGTGATCATTTACCACTCTAAAAATCCTAAGACCCTGAGAACTATGCTAAATCTACTCTTGCTGTGCTCCATAAATGGAAAAGCAAAGCTGAGTGACAGCACACCTGTTTACAGGATTTCTTACTGATATTTGAACCCACTGTTGCGACTAACTCCTCAGAACAAACAAAAAAAAGATTATTTTCAAAATGGTACTGCTCATGACAATGCATCTAGTCACCCAAGAACGCTGACGCAGATGTACAAGGAGACCTATGTTTCCATGATACAATATCCATTCTGCACTCCATAGATCAGGGAGTAAATTTGACTTTCAAGTCTTCCTATTTAAGAAATATATTTCATAAAGCTATATAGAAAGTGATTCTTCTGATGGAACTGGGCAAAAAAATAAACAGAAAACTTTCTGGAAAGGATTCACCATTCTAGGTGCCATTAATAACATTCATTATTCAGCCAGCCACGGTGGCTCACTCTTGTAATCCCAGCACTTTGGGAGGCTGAGGTGGGCAGATCACAAGATCAGAAGTTCGAGACCAGCCTGGCCAGCATGGTGAAACCCCTCTCTACTGAAAATACAAAAACTTAGCCAGGCATGTTGATGCATTCCTGTAATCCAAGCTACTTGGGAGGCTGAGTCAGGAGAATCACTTGAACCGAGGAGGCGGAGATTGCAGTGAGCAAAGATCGCCTGGGTGATAGAATGAGACTCTGTCTCAAAAAATAAAAATTCATTATTCACGGAAAAAAGTCAAAATATCAACATTAACAGGAATGTTGAAGTTGATTCCAATTTCATGAGTTTAAGACTTTGAGGGGTTTAAGACTTCAGTGGAGGAAGTTACTACAGATGTGGTGGAAATAGCAAAAGAGAATTGAAGGTAGAGCCTACAGATGAGACAGAACTGCTGCAATCTCATGATTCGACTTGAATGAATGAGGAGTTGCTTCTAAAGGATGAGCAAAGAAAGTGGTGTCTTGAAATGTCTACTCCTGGTGAAGATGCTGTGTACATTGTTGAAATAACAATAAAAGATTTTGAATATTAAGGGTGCAGCAGTGGCATTTTATGAGAATTGACTCCAATTGTGAAATAAATTCTGCTGTGGGTAAAATGCTGTCAATCAGCCTCACATGCTGCAAAGAAATCTTTCAATAAAGGAAAAGTTAATTAATGAGGCAAACTTCCTTGTTGTCTCAATTTAAGAAATTGCCACCTACCCCAACTGTTAGCAGCCACCACCTGATCAGTCAGCAGCCATCAGCATCAAGATAAGACCTTCCACCAGCAAAAAGATTACAATTTGCTAAAGGCTCAGATGATCATTAGCATTTTTAGCAATAAAGCATTTTTCAATTAAGCCATAAACATTGTTTGTTAGACATAATGATGTTGTACATTTAATAGACCACAGTACAGTGTAAACATAACTTTTATATGCATTGGGCAATCAAAAAATTCATGTGGCTAACTTCATTGTGACATTCATTTTATTGATGTGGTCTGGTATCAAAATTGCAATATCTCCAAAGTATGCCTGTATATATATATATATATACATGCCTGTGTATAAATATGTATAAACATATGCTGTTTGCTACTCTTTTCCAGTTGACTAAAGTTTATAAAATAATTTTCATATTTTATGCATAATTTTTGACTCATTTCTTAAATTCAAACAATATGAATTTTTTTCTAAGAATAAGTAATAACCTACTTTTCAGACTTTGCTATTTCACAATCAATGGATAAATAGCTCTTATCTAGAAGCATGTTTTAAATGTTCTTACTGCAATCGCTAAGAAAGTACTCTATGTTCTTCTTATATTCAATTTACTTTATTGAATATCTCCCAAAAAAAGTCACAAAACTCCAACTACTTGCCTTATGAAGTTTAATATTGCATAAGATAGTGTACGTCTGCCACCTGCTGGCTATCTATAAACTTGCACAATTTTTACCAATTAGAAACAAATTTTAATTTTAATTTCAATTTACAAAACAAGTTGAATTGGATCTTAGTGATGCCGCTTGAGGTTAAAAATCATTAGTGATCTTTTTGTAGTCATTTCCGTTTCTAATTTCCTTAATAAATTTTGAAATACTTTTATGTTTTTTGATACAGTTAAATGGTGGATCTGTATTTTAAACAGAAGTTTTAAGAAACCGATTTAAACCTCAAATTATTTAACTCTATTTTAAAGCGATAATACAACATTTTAAACAAGGTTTAAATATAATTATTCTTACAATTTTTCTTGTATAGTAATATGGTGACCTAGCCAAATTTATTTTTTTCTCGTATAAATTTAAGAAGTACAAGTGCAATTTTGTTACACAGATATATTGCTTAGTGATGAAGACTGGGCTTTTAGTGTGTCAAACTCCCAAATAACGTACATTGTACCCATTAAGTGATCTCCCGTCACCCACCCCAGTCCCACCCTCCACCTTTCCAAGTCTCCAGTGACTAGTATTCCACACTCTATGTCCATGAGTACTCATTATTTAGTTCCCACTCATAACTGAGAACATACTGTATTTGACTTTCTGCTTTTGAGTTGTTTCACTTAAGATAATAGCCAACACTTTAATCTATGTTGCTATAAAAAACACGATGTCATTCTTTTTTATGGCTACATAGTATTTCCTTGTATATATCCCACATTTTCTTTATTCAATCATCAGTTGATGGACACTTAACAACCTTCCCAAATTGATTCTTTTTTCTGAGGTGAAGTCTCACTCTCACCCAGGATGGTGAGTGCAGTGGCACAACCTTGGCTCACTTTAACCTCTACACTACCATGCCTGGCTAATTTTTTTTTTTTTTTTTTCTTATAGAGACAGAGTTTCACAATGTTGACCAGGTTGGTCTTAAACTCCTGGGCTCAAATGATCCACCCACTCGGGCCTCCCAAAGTGGTGAGATTACAAGCCTGAACCACCACACCTGACCCCAAATTGATTTTTTCAAAAAAAATTGTATAAATTTAAGGCATACAACATGATGTTTTGATAGACATATACATAGTGAACTTGTGACTACAACCAAGCTAATTAATATAACCATCTCTTCACATAGCTACCTTTTGTAGTATGCAGTGAAAATACTTACAGTCTACTCTTAGAAAATTTCAAGGATTTAAAAGGGTATTATTAATTACAGTCCTCATGTTGTACACTAGACCTCTAAAACATAATCACCTTACATAACTGAAACTTTGCACACTTTGACCAACATCTCCCCATTTCCCCCACTTTTTTCACCCTAGTACTCACTGTTCTACAGTATGCTACCATGAAATTTTCTTCTATTTGCCCCATCATGCAAATAGAAATTATATTCCCATCCAGGAATATTTGCTACCAGTTTCTACATGCTATCCTCAACTTCCCCAAGGGGCAATCATTAAAATCTGTATCAGCATTTTGATCCTGTGCTTATCACTATCTATGTAGGATGTTTTCATTTTTTTCACATAATCATTATCATCTTTATTTTTCATGGATACTTTAAGTTTATCTGAATTTAATTAATCATCTCCTTTTTGCTTAAGTTCTCACTGTTTCCAATTTTACTTGACTTGAAATTGTATTGAAGTTAATATCTTCATAAATAGAAACTTTATTTAGAGATAAGAGAGTCTTTTACATCAGAGGTTGAAGGTAATGTTCAAGATGAATGTTTAGGGCATTTAAAGCTAATATTAAATATTAATAATTAATAATAAATATTAAATATTAAAACTGTCAGTACATAGTAAAAGCAAATGTAGCTTTTTTCTTCTTTTTTACTATGTACTGACAGTTTTCTTCACCTGGAAAAAAAATTTTTTTTGAAAAATCTTTATGCAGCTCTTTACCTTCTTCAAATATTCACTCAAGTATCACGTCTCACTGATGCTCACTGTAATTATCCTACTTGAAATTACAAACTCCCCAGCACTTCCAAACCACCTTTCTTACCATGCAATATAATTTCCCATAGCACTCAACACTTTCTAACTTTCCATACACATTTTTATGTTTATTTTCTGTCTCCTCAATTGGAATGTAAATCATAGGATGGCAGTAAGCTTTATCAATTTTTTTTCACTGTTGTATATTTAATACTTAGAATGAAACCTAGAACAGTGCCTAGAGTACCGTATTTTTAGAAAATATTTGTTGAAAGAATTAATTATTGAACAATGAAGATAATTAAAATGCTACTTTTAAAGTATCATTTTAATCAATAATTCTTTTTGATTGAGATCTACTTCATACTATGAGATTCTTGATATTAACTTTATCTTCATGACAGTTAATAGGCCTAAGTAAATATTTGTTGAATTATTGAATGATAAATTCTACTTTATGTACTTAACAGAGGGCAACATGTTATCATGATGCTTCCGTTTACAAATTTAATGAATCTAAATTTACTAGCAATTAATTGCTAGATCATTTATCATTAAGGATGTTGTATGTATTATCATGTAGATTGAAAAGTTCTTTTGTCATTTAACATTTAACTGGTGAAGTATAATTTTAAAAATATTTATACTAGATTCAGAAGACCTGAATTCACATCCCAGTTTTTCCACTTTCTAGACCTATAGCCATAGGAAAATTTCTTAAACTTTCTGACTCCCCATTTTCTTATCCTTAAAATGAGGACAATGAATTATAAGTTCTCCAAGTCCTTTCCGGTTCTAACATTCTGGGAATCTACTTTAATAAATTACTTGTCCAAACTCGGTGTGATAAGGATAGTGCTTTGCAGCTAGACAAGATCAGTACCATGATAACAAATGTCCATAATGATGACCTGAAGGCATCCTGAGATCCCAGATTGCCTTCTGAGTCATCCTAAATGTTCTAAGGTTAGCTTCCGATCTGTCCTAACCAAGAAATTGGAAACAAATTTTAAAAGTCACACATGAGTTATAACAAAGAAACGGGAGATGTCTTTTTTTCCATTGTTCCAGAACTATGCACTTAGTGATTATTAGTCCATGTTGGCCTTTTGAAGAATAAATCTCTACTCAGGCTTTGTTTGCAACGACTTAATAATTACTATGTTAACAATAGTATTTCTATAACTCTAGTTATCCATGGTTTTGTAATTACTGCTTACACCTAAAACTCAGGCTTTGTTTGCAACTACGTAGTAATTACTGTGTTAATAATGGTATTTCTATAACTCTAGTTAGCCATAAGTCTTGTAATTACTGTCTTCATCTAAAAACTATAACATTGGGAGATTTTCTTGTCATCTGAAATACTTACTGCCCACCATATAAGAAATGCCATTGCTGGAGTCTGCTGTATCATTACCTCTAAATATTTGCTATTTAATTTACATTATTGTTGTAGGCAGCATGTAGTTTACACAGGGCCTTGATAGGGAAAAAAACAGTTCTTCATATCAATAGCAATGAAAAGGATACCTCACATCTTTCAGACTCCACAGCAAACTTCCAAGTTTACACACACACACACACACACACAGAGATATACACAAATGCACGCGCACACACACACACACACACACACACACACACGCAGCCTTAGGGGTGGAAACTTTTTATTTGGCCATATACAACTTTTTCAAAGCAACCATCTTTTGTAGCCATCATTTCATAAAACAAAATATATAGCAACAGCAAAATTTAGGAAAGACATAATATCAGAATAAAAGGCAATACTTTACATTTAATAAATATAGTTTTATTAACAGTTCACTATATTGGTTTTCTTTTTCTTTTCCCTTTTTTTTAAAGAAATGACTAAGTGAGATGATATCTCAATGTGGTTTTGATTTGCATTTCTCTAATGACCAGTGATGATGGTCACATAAATGTCTTCTTTTGAAAAGTGTCTGTTCATGTCCTTCTCCCACTTTTGAATGGGTTTGTTTGTTTCTTTCTTGTAAGTCAGTTTTAGTTATTTGTAGATTCTGGGTATTAACCCTTTATCAGATGGGTAGATTGCAAAAATTTTTTCCCATTCTGTTAGTTGCCGGTTCATTCTAATGATTGTTTCTTTTGCCGTACAGAAGCTCTGGAGTTTAATTAGATCCCATTTGTCTATTTTGGCTTTTGTTGCCAACGCTTTTGGTGATTTAGTCATCAAGTTCTTGCCTATGCCTATGTCCTGAATGGTTTTGCCTAGGTTTTCTTCTTGGGTTTTTATGTTTTTAGGTCTTATGTTTAAGTCTTTAATCCATCTGGAGTTAATTTTAGTGTAAGGTACTAGGAAGGGATCCGGTTTCTGTTTTCTGCACACAGCTAGACAGTTTTCCCAATACCACTTATTAAACAGGGACTCCTTTTCCCATTCCCTGACAAACCTGTCAGATTTGTCAAAAATCAGATGGTTTTAGATGTGTGGCATTACCTCTGAAGCCTCTGTTCTGTTCCATTGGTTTATATCTCTCACCAGTTAGAATGGCGTTCATTAAAAATTCTAGAGACAACAGATGCTGGAGAAGGATGTGGAGAAATAGGAACACTTTTACACTGTTGGTGAGAATGCAAATTAGTTCAACCATTGTGGAAGACAGTGTAGCAATTCCTCAAAGACCTAGAAATAGAAATTCCATTTGACTCATCAATCCCATTACTGGGTATATACCCAAAGGATTATAAATTTTTCTGCTATGAAGACACATGCACACATATGTTCATTGCGGCACTGTTTACAATAGCAAAGACCTGGAACCAACCCAAATGCCCATCAGTGATAGACTGGACATGGAAAATGTGGCACATATACACCATGGAATACTATGCCGCCATAAAAAAACAATGAGTTTGTGTCCTTTGTAGGGACATGGATGAAGCTGGAAACCATCATTCTCAGCAAACTGACACAAGAACAGAAAATCAAACACTGCATGTTCTCACTCATAGGTGGGTGTTGAACACTGAGAACACATGGATACAGGAAGGGGAGCATCACACACTGGGGTCTGTTGGGGAGGGCCAAGGGAGAGACAGCAGGGAGTGGGGAGGTCGGGGAGGGATAACATGGGGAGAAATGCCAGATGTATGTAGGTGACGGGGGAATGGAGGCAGAAAACCACATTGCCATGTGTGTACTTACGCAACAATCCTGAATGATCTGCACATGTACCCCAGAACCTATAGTACAAAAAAAAAAAAGTTCTCACCAGAAAAAAAAGTAACCATAAGGTGATGGACATGTTATTTAGCTTAATTGTGGTAATCATTTCACAATGTTTATGTATATCAAAATATCATTGTTTATACCTTAAATATATACAATTTTTGTTTGCCAATTATAACCTTAATAAACTGGAAAGAAATAAAAAAGCTAGAGGTAGTCTGTAGGGAATCAGCCCTACATCATTCCTCTGTCCCACTGTAGTTCAGTGGGACAGAGGAATGAGAAAAAGACAGATTAAGAGAGAAAGTGGGACCAGAGGGCCATCACTTTATTACTTCGGAGGAGACAGTGAAGGCCCTGAGCTCTGATCATCCACCCTATTTATTGATTACAATCACTTTGATCTATAGGGTAGGGGTGGAGTGATGGTGGAGAGAGGGTGATGTGATGGTGGAGTGAATCAGTGAGCTGGAACTGGTATGTCATCCTAAGGATTGTTAACGGTGGCTGTTTGGGAGTTTCACAAAACAAGAACATGTGGTTATCTTTAGCTTATCATCTATGTACAGCTGGTGGAACACGGATCTTACAAGGAGCCTACAAGTCTGGCTATCTCATAGAGCTGCAAAAGGGTTTTATGTCCCTGAGCACAATGTTTATGGTAACAGAGCCTAGATCACCCTGCCCTGGAACATGAGGCATGGAGAGGTCTTCCTCCTCAGAGACTTCCTGCAGCCTTCCAAAGTTTATTGTTCCTTGTTTATGTGTTACTCATAACCAGTTTATGTAGGCACTCTGTAAGTCTTTTCTCCTCTGCTATTTTTCCCAACAGTAGTCCCACTTCTCAAAATGGGAGAATTAATGTAGAAAGCTGGCTAATTCAGGAAGAAGGGGAAAGAGAACATTTTAGAAACAGTTACATAGTAAAGGACAAGTGTTCAGGCTGATACTATCACTCTTGGATATAGGGATAATAAATAACAAACCTAGGCTCCAGATTCATTCATCTGGGTGACTCATTAACATGTAAACTCTAAATTAGTAACTCAAGCATGGGAACCAAGGCTTTGCATGTCTGTAATGCCTGTGCTTGTCCACAATCCCCAGTGTGCAGAGCAAGGTCCTAGAAGACAATGGATACTGGGATCAGTGGTGAGAGGACTTATCTCATCTGACTGGGGTGATAACAGATCTCAAATCTATAGGCTCCAGGAGCTTCTTTTCCTGGCTGGTGAAAAGCTTGAAAACTGAAGACTTGGCATTGACACCCAACTGTCCTAGAAATTTTTGTCCTCTCTTTACTTTTATTATATGAATTGTTTTTTGTCTATCACCCTAATTCCTGTAGTGGCTCCTCTTATACCTCCTGCCACCTGGGAGTAGACATTAAACAAAGTTGTATCATGGAATCCTTCAGAAACAGATCCAGTTTATGACTTCAATTAAACTTGCCACAAGTTTAATTTCAGGTTTCTACTTCCAACTTGAATCTTTCTGTTAGTGTTTACATTAGGGCTTGATATGGTTTGGCTGTGTCCCCATCCAAATCTCATCTTGAATTGGAGCTCCCATAATTCCCACATGTTGTGGGAAGGACGCGGTGGGTGATAATTGAATTATGAGGGCAGTTTCCCCCATACTATTCTCATGGTACTGAATAAGTCTTATGAGATCTGATGGTTTCATAAGAGGAAACCCCTTTTGCTTGGATCATTCTCCATTGTCTGCCATGATGTAAGATGTGCCTTTCACCTTCTGCCATGATTGTAAGGCCTCCCCAGCTATGTGGAACTGTGAGTCCATTAAACCTCTTTTTCTTTTTAAATTACCCAGTCTCAGATATGCCTTTATCAGCAATGTGAAAACAGATTAATACAGTAAATTGGTATCAGTAGAGTGGGGTGCTGCTGTAAAGACACCTATTATACAGCAAATTATACATATAAGATTATATACAATATATAATTCAAAGTGATTTAAACAAAAAGTGAGATCCACTGTTTTGTGTAAAAGGGGCAAGGGTATCTTCAGACAAGTCTTGATCTAGATAAAACTATAATAACAGTAACAAGCTTCTTCCTTTCTCTTCCTCCTGTCTTTTGAGATCCTATCCTGAGCCTCGGACTCCACCTAGTTGTTTCTGGAATGTCTGAGCTCTGCCCTTATTATAGGAATGGTTATTGAAGTTATAAGCCTCACTTCCTATAAAAGGAAGATATATTTCCCATTCCCTATAATGCCAACAAATATATCTTACCATCTTACTGACTCTAATTGGGTTATTTGCCCAACATTATGCAAATCATTGAGGACAGAAGATGGTATAAACTTATTAGCTCAATAAATCTGGGTAATGTTAATGCCACCCAGACTTCATAGCCGAGAATGAGAAAGAGTACTTTAGGTAACAGAAAGAAGTAAGTATTAAGGAATAAATGAACAAATGTCCTTTACATTCAATTCTAGGTTTCTAACAGACATTTTACCTTATTTCCTAACATTGCCCACAACTCCAGATAAGCCATTTTTCAAAAACAACTCTCATCTTCAGCACTTTTTTCCTTGATTTTTGCTGAAAAAATTATACTCTGTCCATCTTGTGGGTCTTACCTCACAGTTGAGTTTTGACCTTTCTGAATCATATTTATCTTCCCCCTCTCAATAGTCCTTTAGTTCCCATTATTCCTTAATTATCTGTGTTTCATTTTGTCCAAATAGATCGTAATACATGAGAAGCTCAGGATACATCTTACATCTTTCATATCCTCCTTCAGTGCAAAATAGATCTTTAAGCACATTGTATATACTCAATAAATGATTACAGAATAAATCTTATTACAAGTAGCAGCAATAGATTGAGGTAAAAGAGCACCGGAAGAAGTGGAGACCTCTACATTTGTTCATTTACTCCTTAATACTTACTCCTTCTTTCTGTTACCCAAAGTACTCTTCTCATTCTCAGCTATGAAGTCTGGGTGGGATTAACTTTACCCAGATTTATTGAGCTAATAACTTTATACTATCTTCTGTCCTCAATGATCCGTGCAATGTTGGGCAAATAACCCAATTAGGGTCGGTAAGATGTTAAGCTCATCTCTTACCAGTTGGCCAATTTTGCACAAATTATTTGGCCTAGAAGCCTCATAATTATCATCTATAAAACAAGTAGATGTCTACATTTTTTGCCTATCTCATATTCATTTGCAGAATCAAATAAAATAAAGTGTTTTTCAAAGTAAACAACACAGAAATTCATGAGAGAATCTGACAATAAATTCTGAAGTATTAGGGAACACTTCTAGGAGTAGAGTGTAGCAGGGCTTTTAAGTATGAATATCCCTAGAATAAGAAGCAGGAGAAAAGACAGTCTTCCAACTAGGGGAAGGGTAGGAGGAGCAAAAAAAGGTCAAGAATAAGCAGAGTGTTGCAGGAGGGTACGTCCTTGAATGATCTTGGCAAATCCAGCTCTTCCCTCTCTGGCATGCAATTTTCAAACAGAATGTACCAGGAATGTAATGTTCTCAGATAAGCAGAAACTGTTCAGAATGGCTTAAGCTTTGTCCTTGCCCCTTTTAGAATAGCATATCTTGCAACACAACTCAGTTACCCTGTAATTTAAAACCTACAGCAGAGTCTTTGAGAGTCTCATGGATGTGATGTGAAGTGGGGCATATGCAGATGAGACTCCTTCAACCCTGGGCACCTTTCCTGAGCCTTAGATGAACAGTTTGTCTATAGATCCGAGGCTTCTGTTGATTCTTGCTACTTACTTATGAGTAATAAAGTTGTTTTGCCTTAGTTGTGCAAGTATCTTGTCTCACATAACTACATAACCCATACTCTGGCAGCTGGCTTAGTACAAAACTTCCTGCTAGATCTAAGAACTTGGCAAAAATTAGTGAGGTATTTAGAGCCTTCCCCTGGAACTGGTAACTGGCACATGGTATTTCCCTCCCAAGGACTTATATCAATGCATATTATTCTAATTAACAAGCATTTCCTCTGAACCACAGAAAGAAAAGAAAAAAAATTGACCTCACCAACACATCCTTTTCAAATGAGATTGACAAAAAAGAAACCTTTTGCTTTACTCTTTTTAACATTTGGAAATATAAAATTTATCATCCGTTTCGAGTCAATTGTTGACTCTGGGTCTCTGAAATATCAGAAGGAATTAATTTTGACAAATAGAAGTAGCTGTTGCCAGTAAAACCAATTATATCACAAAATCATAGAATCATGGAAGGGAAGAAACAGTAAGAACATATCTGGTTCTTACCACCTTTAGTTAAGAGAATCCCTCAACTTTCCAAATAAACAAGAAACCAACTTTTTAATCGCTATAACAACATTCTTATAATCTCTTTTAAATGTCAATACTCATTGTGTTATTACATTCAGTATCCATATATAAATGCATTTTGTTGACTCAAAACCACTAAGAACTTTAATTTTGTAAGAGACTAATTGAATCTGAGACCTAAAGCTTGAAATTACAAGACAAAGGTTCTTTGTGAAAATAACTATACTCCTAACACCTAACTCTTTCCACTGCTTTAACCTCTCATTGTTAGCCTGTGGTTAATGTAAACTTGATATTCCTGAGAGGAATCTAAAATACCCAATAGGATTATTACCTAACAACAGGGACAAACAGGAAAACACATGAGTTCATTTAGATAAGTTTCATATCCTTGGCCATTTGACTCTCACAAACAAATACACGCAATTATAAAAATAAGATCAGCCTGGGCAACATAGGGATAGCTCATCTCTACAAAAAATAATAATAATAATAAAATTATCTGGGCTTGGTGACACATATGTGGTCCCAGCTACTAGGGAGGCTGAGGTATAATGATTGCTTGAGGCCAAGTGGTTGAGGCTGCAATGAGTCGTAATCCGGCCAATACATTCCAGCCTGGGCGACAGAACGAGACCCCGCCTCAAAATAAATACATAAATAAATCACAACATCTCCAGGGCACCAACATACTTTCTCTGGTATTTGAGCCATTTAATTTTAGAAAGGGAATTATAAGAGTTATTGTTGATGGGTTTAACAATCATGTAATTGTCACTTTGCTCAATAATCAGCTGTAATATTTCCTTCTCTAATGCTGTGTGCCGTACACAATCATGAACTCAAAATTTTTATAAATTTTGACCTTATAAATATATAAAGAAGCAATATTTGTGTGCTTATTTCTAAGCAGCATGATAGCAATGATAAAAGGAAGAGCAATCATATTGGCAGACTACATTTCTTCAATATTTACCTTTAAATGTATGACATTTAAAGATATTTCCCTAATAAAAGGATTTTCACTGTTAGTAGCAATGGGGAGAAAAGACACCCTACTCATTGTTCATATAGTGCAACTTTTATAGAAAATGGTTTAAATATATTTTAAGTTTATCAAGAACTCCCACTGTCAGAATTTTACTTTACAAATAGACATAATTGTATGAAAATATGAGTAGAAGGATTTCATTTCAGCATTCTTGTAGTTTCAAAAATAAATAAACAGCAACAAGAAAACAGCAAATACTAAAACCACCTGTTTCATCTATAGGGGACTGTATAAATGAGTTTGGGAATACTACCAAAAAAAAAAAAAAAGAAAAATAACCACGATGGAAAATAAAAGCAAGCATAGTATTTTAAAAGCTCTCCAAAGTACAGGCTCAAATGTAAAATTCAAAGTCCAAAACAATGTATATAACATGATTTATTTTCTGTAAAACAACTAAAAGAACATGTAGGTAGATACAAGACTATTTCCTTTTTTCTTCTTTTTTTTCTCCCCTCTTTTCTTCTTTTTTAAGAAACTGGCAGAATTCAGAAAAAAAAATTAATGATTATCCTAAAGAAGCAGAATGAGAGAAAATGGAGAAAGATATTTAATGTTTTTAACTTATAATTTTTCATATGGGTTGGTTCCCTATCTGTGTATGTGTACAGTTTTATAATTGTTTATATTGTTTTTAATTCTACTAATATTTTTGCACAGTGAGATTCAAGGTTGTAATTGCTTTTCATTTGTGCTACTATGTGATTTTTTTAAATGACAACTCATAGACACAGGTTTTATTTTACACACACAAAGAAACTGGAAATTCTGGCTGCTTAGGGTTTAATAATTCCTTTATTAGAGCAATGGGTATGAGATTTGTAGGAGGGAAAGATGTTTCATGTTGTGTTTCAAAATTATTTAACTGCAGAATCTTTTTTTAAAATATTCACAGAGATAAATAGTTCATGCATGAAATGTTAGAAAATTCTGACTTCGCTGATCAATAGAGTGTCAGCTGAATCAGTTCATTGTGATAATTGTGGTGGTGTTTGTTAATTATAGAGCACATGATAACATTTAGTTGATTTAAGTCCTATAAGTCCTTTTACCTTGATTTATATTTTATGCCAACTAAATGTATAATTTTCTAGTTTAGAGAATAAGTGAGCTTTTCTCATAAAGGAACTGATAGTAAATATTTCCAATTTTATGAGTATTATAGTCTCTGTTGCAACTCTTCAACACTGCCTATATAGAGGGAAAGCAGCTATAAGCAATATATAAACAATGGGGTATGCTTGTGATCCAATAAAATTTTACAGACAAAATCAGACAAATAGTCTGGATTTGACCCATGAGTCATAGATATTAAATTCCTGATTTAACACTACTTTTTTTTGTGTATTGTCTAACCTAAGAATCAAATATTTCTATCAAGCTGTGGTATGCTGTATCATTTGATCATACACTCTGCAGCAAACTAGGCAACTCTATTTAGACAAGCATAAAATTCTCATGGATTGCTGACAGCTCAGAGCTGTCAGCCTGTAGCATTCTCAGCAGTCGCAAGAAAAATTCCTTCAGTCTTAAAGGGAATTGGGGATTTTTTATATATATAATTACACATTAGATTCTGGGGTACATGTGCAGATCATGCAGAATTGTTGCATAGGTACATACATGGCAATGTGGTTTGCTGTCTCCATTCCCTGTCACCTACATTTGATATTTCACCCCATGTTATCCCTCCCCAACCTCCCTACCCACCACTGTCCCTCCCCCAATCCCCCTCAACAGACCCCAGTGTGTGACGCTCCCCTCCATGTGTCCATGTGTTCTCATTGTTCAACACCCGCCTATGAGTGAGAACATGAGGTGTTTGATTTTCTATTCTTGTGTCAGTTTGCTGAGAATGATGGTTTCCAGATTCATCCATGTCCCTACAAAGGACACAAACTTATTTCTATGGCTGCATAGTATTCCATTGTGTATATGAGCCACATTTTTCTTGTCCAGTCTATCATTGATGGGCATTTGGGTTGGTTCCAGGTCTTTGCATGTGTCTTTATAATAGAACGATTTATAATCTGTTTGGATCCTTTGTATGGGATTTCTGGGTCAAATGGAATTTCTATTTCTAGGTCCTTGAGGAATTGCCACACTGTCTTCCACAATGGTTGAACTAATTTACACTCCCATCAACAGTGTAAAAGTGTTCCTATTTCTCCACATCATCTCTCTAGCATCTGTTGTCTCCAGATTTTTTGATGACCACCATTCTAACTGGCATGAGATGTTATCTCAATGTGATTTTGATTTGCATTTCTCTAATGACCAGTGATGATGAGCATTTGTTTCATATGTTTCTTGGCCTCATATATGTCTTCTTTTGAAAAGTGTCTGTTCATGTCTTTTGCCCACTTTTGAATGGGTTTGTTTCTTTTTTTTTCTGTAAATCTGTTTTAGTCCTATTTTGGCTTTTGTTGCCAATGATTTTGGTGATTTAGTCCTGAAGTCCTTGCCTATGCCTATGTCCTGAATGGTTTTGCCTAGGTTTTCTTCTAGGGTTTTTCTTTAATGACAAACCCACCGCCAATATCACACTGAATGGGAAAAAATGGAAGCATTCCCTTTGAAATCTGGCACTAGACAAGGATGCCCTCTCTCACCCTCCTATTCAATATAGTATTAGAAGTTCTAGCCAGAGCAATCAGGCAAGAAAAATAAAATAAAGGGTATTCAGTTAGGAAAGAAGGAAGTCAAATTGTCTCTATTTGCAGATGACATGATTGTATATTTAGAAGACCCCATTGTCTCAGCCCAAAATCTCCTGAAACTGATAAGCAACTTCAGCAAAGTCTCAGCATACAAAATCAATGTACAGAAATCACAAGCATTCCTATACACCAATAACAGACTAAAAGAGAACCAAATCAAGAGTGAACTCTCATTCACAATTGATACAAAGAGAATAAAATACCTAGGAATACAATCAACAAAGGATATAAAGGACCTCTTCAGGGACAACTATGAATGACTGCTCAAGAAAATAAGAGAGGACACAAACAGATGGAAAAACATTCCATGCTCATGGTTAGGAAGAATCAGTATTGTGAAAACGGTTATACTACCCAAAGTAATTTATAGATTCAAGCTATCCCCATCAAGCTACCTATGACCCTCTTCACAGAACTGGAAAAAAATACCTTAAACTTCTTATGGAACCAAAAGAGAGCCCACATAGCCAAGACAGTTCTAAGCAAAAAAAACGAAGCTGGAGGCATCATGCTACCTGACTTCAAACTATACTACAAGGTTACAGTAATCAAAACAGCTTGGTACTGGTACCAAAACAGAGATATAGACCAATGGAACCGAACAGGGAATTGGGGATTTTAGATAGCATTCATTATGAATTGTCTCTTTAATGCAGATATTTGACTCTGATCACTATCAATAGATGTACTGATTTGTTCAATGCTAGAGCATACCATAAATAGTTTAAAAATTGCCAACCCACCCCACTGGGAAGGTTGGAAAAGGAAAACTAGTAACTAGAATTGAGTATTGGTTTAGCTGTCTTTTTAGTCTCAAGGTATATAGTGAGTACATTGTGTTTAAAGGTCACTTGTGTTATTTCTTTTTCCTCCCTTCAGTGTGTTTATGATATTCATTCCAAATATACTTCTTATATTGACTAGTTTCTGTTTGTATTGCATTTTAGGTTTTTACTTTCATTCCCTGTTGATTTTATTCATTCCCTCATTCATTCATTCAACTTAAAGTGAAATGTTAATACTTCAGAAAGTGAAACATATCCAAAATATATACTCTGGGAACTATTACTCCTCTCCCCTATGCCTTTTACTCATTTGCATACTCTCTGTTCCTCCAGTCTGATCCCATTAATTCCCTGTAGGTAACCAAGCTTACTCTTTTCTGGAATTTCTCTCTGTGTTTCATTTTTGTGTGAAACATATCCCTGCTTGTATTCTTATTTCCTCATTTTCTTACACAAAGGTTAACTATAACGAACATTTTTAAACTTTTTTTAAGTTAAGCATATATTGTGGCAATCTTATCAGTTCATAGAAAGTTTGCTCATTTTTTTTTATACAGTTGCATGGTTCTCCATTGGTGGATGTCTCATAGTTTACTCAGCTAATCACCTATGTTACAGTATTTTAAGCTGTTCCTAATATTTTATAATTACAAATGTTGTTGCATTTAATAAACTTAAGCATGTAGATTTTTGTGTTCTGAGAACTGTATCTTCAGAGTTCATTTCTAGAAGAGGATTACTAGGTATTTTATACTACTAGATTGTTAAAAATATTGAGTCCATTTTGAACTCCTGAAATAAATCCTATTTGTGTATAACACATTCTTTCACTAATGTGGTATTGGATTCTTTTTATTAATATTTTATTTTATTTTTTATAATAGCCATAATATTTATAAATAATATTGTTCTGTAATTTTCTTTTATTGTTAGTACAATTGTTATACTTCCTTCTAAAAAAGAATTAAGAAATATCCCATTATTTTCTATGTGCTGAGACAATTCATGTAGCATTGAGACCATCTAGTTTTTAAAGGTTTGGTGGAATTTTCCTGTGAAAATATCTGAAAATAATGCTTTTGTGTGAAATATTTCCTAAATAATTTTCTCTGTTTCTTCTACAGAAGTTGCTATGTCTTCCACCAACTCTACCAACACCATGCAATCTTGGTTACTCTAGCTATACAGAAAACCTTAGTATCAAATAGGATTATTCCTTTCACTTTATGCTTTATTTTTCCAAAATTTTATTGGCTATTTCAGCTCCAATTCAGTCATATATGAATTTTAGAATATGTTTATGTCAACAAATAAAGCTACCTATCTGGGATTTCTTATAGGAATTGCATTATACATACAGATCAGTTTGGGGAGAATTAACCTTTTTTTTTTTAATATAAGGAGTTTTCGAAACAATAAACATGATATGCCTCTTTACTTATTTAGGCCTTGTTTGATTATTTTCATCAGCATTTTGGAATTTTTACCAAACATATATTGTAAATGTTTTTAGATTTATATTTAGGAATTTCATTTTCTTTGGTGCTAATATAAATGGTTTTGTATTTTTATTTTATTTTCATTTTTTTATATATGAATACATTTTTGTCCATTGAGCTTGAATCCTGCAACCTGAATGACCTGAATGTACTTGTTAGATCCAACAACCTCTTTTTGTAGATTCTTGAAAGGTTTTATGTAAACAATCATGTCATCTGTAAAAGGGTATAATTTTAATTTTCCTTTTCACCTATAAACATTTAAATTCCTTTTCTTACCTTATTGCACTGGCTGTGGGTGTTTTCATTGTTATTATTTTAGTTGTACATCTCCTTTCACCCATGTATTAACAATGTCTTTTTATGGCATATCTTTGATACTTTGACATCTTGAGGCCTTGCTGAACCTGGAGGAACTGCCCCTCTCAGGGATAATTCCTAGACAAGGCATACAACTCTCCTCTGAACACACCTGTCATGTGCAAACCAACCAACTCCCATGACCCTGGTAGCCCGAAACCACCTCCTTCATTGGGCTTTCACACTTTAGGCTGCTATCCACCTATGCTTATTACCCCAGGGCCATTAACCTGTCCCTTTCTACAGAAACCACAATAAAATACCTTGCCCACATTTTCCCACTCCATCTGCATCCTGATCATGCTGGTACTTCCTTGTGTGGCCTTCCCATGGCAAGGCATGGCCCCTCATCTTGGGATTCGTGTGCATAACAAAACTGTCTTTCCATTGACAGTCCTCTCTCTCTCACTTTGACTTGCCTTACCTAAATAACAATAAAACTTATATTTTAAAACAGTGAAAGAGTTAATCAATAGAAGATTTTTATTCCTGTTGGAAATACCCTTTTGATTTTTATATCTTGTAACTAGTTTACAGTTTTATTGCATAGTTAGAAAATGTTATCAGTCTATTCTCTTTGGTCAGGGCTTAGAGATCAGTATCTAACTATGAGATATATCTAGTTGATTTTGTTGTTCAGGTCTATATACTTACTTGTTATCTTAATCTCAGAAAGATATATAAAAGCCTCCAATATTCAATATGTTTCTATCAATATCTTCTTACATTGCCTGTAGTGCTTGTTTTATAAGAATAGTTATTTGGTGCATTGATAATCTTAACTATTATATTTTTATTTTGAAATAAATGTGACTTTCTTTGTCCCATATAATAACTCTTGACTTGAATTCTACTTGTCTAGTATCAGAATTGCCATCTACATTTTCTTATTATTTTCATTTGTCTGTAATTCCTTTGTCCACCTCTTTGTTTTGAACCTTTCCAAATCCCTTTGTTTAGGTTTGTTCCTATATACATTACACAGTTGAGTCTTGCTTGTGAGTTAAACTGAGAATCACTTCTTTTCAATATGTAAGTTAAGCCCATACACATTTATTAAAATGACTGCTATCCTTAGTCTCTACCCTGCCAAATTATTTGTTATAATTACAATGTCTGTTCTACTTGCTTTTTCTATGTAATATGTTTTCTTTACTTGTTTATTTTAAAACTGAAATAACATTGTATTTTTTGTCCTGATGGCTGTCCTTACACTTTTAAAGTGCCCCTTTGTTCTCATTTTCTTATCTAACCTTTTACTGGGTGGTCAGTTTGTGATGCTATAGTTTGACTAGACCTGTTCCCTATACAAAAAATTAATGAATTTATTCTACTTGCCTCTTTTCCACTCCCTTGTTCCATTTTTAGCTGTATTATTTCTTCTGTCCAAAGATATATTAGTATATTATATTTTAATATTCATCTTCACCCTTGTTTTAGGTTTAGATCATTAATTTAAAATGCTAAATACTTACCAGCAGGGTTTTTCCCTGAAATTTCCTCAGTTACCATTTGATTGGCTAAAGCTCATCTTCTCTTAGAATGCTCAAGAAATAAGCCTCAATATCTTGAATGTTTTAAAATTTTTATTTATAGCCTTAACACTTGAAGGACAGCTTACCTAGGTGAAAAAGCTTTATTCAGACATTCTTTCCTGAGTGTCCTGAAAATGTTACTCATTGTTGTCTTTATTAATATGCTGCTTTTGAGAAGGCTGATAGTCTAATTTTCATGAAATGAATTTATTTATTTTCCTGTTTATTCATTTAGTGGTGAGGCCCAGGGGGCCTTGGTAATTCTTTATTTTAAAGTTTAATAGTTTTATTAAAATATGTCTATGGTTTGATTCTTCTGAATTGATCTTCACAGGTAATTGGGAAGCCGTGCTGATTAATGTCTATTTTATTTCTGGAAATTGTTCTTGTCTTATAAATTTAAATACTAGTTTTGTTTCTGTGTTTTGATTTTCTTCTTCAGTAACATCAGATTATGCTAATATGGATCTTCGTTGCTTGTATATTTCAACCACTGTTTCTCTGACCCAATTTACTTCTTTCTCATCTCAATTTTTATTCTCTTTGATGTTTTCCTACTTTTGTTTTTCAGGCATCTTGTAATTTAGTCTTATTATTATACAATTTTCTTTTTTTCTTCTATATCTTTCCTAAAATCAATCAAGTACCATTTTCTTTCTCTATGGTTTGGGTACATTTCTGTCCTTTCTAAAATTTCTAACCTAAGATTATTGTCTTTTTTAATATTAGCAAATGTTTGAGAATATGTAATTTATTTCACAATGTTGGTTACGTTTTCTTTATGCTGTGTGTGGTGGGAGGGATAAGCTTTTATTAGCTAAAATAGTTTGATTCTTGTTTTTACTTTTCTCTGATAGTATCTTTCTGGAAGTCAAAATTTATTTTGCCATGAATTTCATGGACAAGACCCTTGATTTAGGGTGTTTTAAAACATTCTTAGTTAAAGAAGTCCCACCCCACTCTTTGTCAGGGTGAGAAAGTACCATTTCTTCAATTGATGGCACTTAGAGGACAGGTTTTGTGTTTTGTGTTCTCTTATTTTATTTATTTATTAGAGACAGCATGTTGTTCTATAGCACAGGCTGGAGGGCTGTGGTGCAACTGTAGCTCACTATAGCCTTGAACTCCTGGGTTCAAGCAGTCCTACCAACTCAGCCTCCCGAGCAGCTGGGACTACAGGCAAGCATCACTACAATTGGCTAACTTTAAAAAAAATAGTAATATGTAGAAACAGAGTCTAGCTTTGTTGTCCCGGCAGGTTAAGCTCTGTGATTTTTGTCTTTTCTTTTGTCTTTCAGTATTTTGAATCTCTCCCTACTTGCTCTGTTTTCCTCTTCACTGCACAATTTTCAAAGTCTGCCTCTCTCTTCTTTCTTCCCTTATTCTCGTCAGAAGAAATAGCTTTCCAAGCCTTCATCACTTTTAAGTCCCTTAACTGTAGCCAATGTACTGATATACAAGGCTCTTTTTCAGTATTTTAGCACTTAATATAGACTTCCTTTTCTCTAGTGGTAATGTTTTTTCAGTCATAGGTCCTCCTTTCTTTTCTCCTATCTTCCTCTTGGTTTTCTAGAGGCCTGCCCCTTACTCTCTGCAAAGGTCGGTGGAAGCTCAGCAAACAACTCTATGAAAGTGATTTTACATTGTTATTTATAGGTCATTTGAAGCAATGCTGTTCTCTGTTTTTAACGTGAGATTCGGGGATTTCTCTGTTGTTGTTCATGTTGAATTGTATTGTTTTGAAGAGTGTGTTAGGAGATTTTAATTGAGGTGGCCACCATTACTTTGGCTATTCCAAGTCCATTAATGTACTTGATATGATTTGGCTATGTCTCCACCCAAATCTCATCTTGAATTGTAATTCCTATAATTCTGACATGTCATGGGAGGGACCTGGTGAGAGGTGATTGAATTATGGGGTGGTTGCCCTCATGATAGTGAATGAGTTCTCACAAAATCTGATGGTTTTATAAGGGGCTTTTCTTCCTTTTGCTGGGCACTTCTCCTGGCTGACGCTCTGTGAAGAAAGATGTGTTTGCTTCCCCTTCCACCATGCATGTTAAGTTTCCTGCGGCCTCCCAAGTCATACTGAACTGTGAGCCAACTAAGTCTCTTTTCTGTATAAATTACCCAGTCTCAGATATGTCTTTATTAGCAGTGAGAATGGATACAGCCTTTAAAAACAAAAGTTGTGTTTTATCTATAAACTCTTAATTATTGCATAAACTTCTTTAGATTTTATTCAAAATTCTTCACAATACAGCTTAAATTTACTTTTGCAGCTTCATCAGCCAAATCTTACTCCTAGCCCTGCAGGTCTATCTTCTATTTTAATAGTCTGTGCCACAGTTTTTAACATTCCTTAATTTTGCTATGTATTTCTCAACTCCATACTTCTGCTGTGCTCGCTCCTCCCCTAAAAATGTCCCCTATAAATTTATTCGCCAGTTAAAAGTATTATTTGTTTACTGGGTTTCTACCCTTTCCCCTTAGGCTTAATTAAATTTTTACTCTATGATTATATGAAGAGAAATCAAATCAGGAGTCATTTCCCCCTCTTGAGATTGGTACCACAGGGTGAGATGACTAGATACAACATTTCAGCAAGAAAATCTTTTTCTCTCTTCAAAATCTAATTTTGAAGAAAGGAACAAATTCAGCTAAATCAATCATTTATGATTCATTAAAATTGAACTCCCACCTAGCATTCTGGTAACACAAGGTAGACTTTTCCTTGGTAAACATTGTGATTATCAAATTTCAATTCCTGTGATACTTCATATTCTCCCAAAGAGACATTTTTAAAATATCAGAAGTTTTAAATAATTAAAGGTGAATTTTTCACAGCATGAATATTTGCTATCCTTCATTAACCATTACATGAGACATAATTAGGAGGCTGGATGTCAATTTTACATTCTAAAAAGAAGATATCTTTGTACAAAAAAAAGCACTTTGATATTTTCCAATTTATAACTGCAGGTGTTGACTTCCAACATCACTTTTCTTCATAAACTAGAGTGTGCTTTGAATTATGTCTAAACATCTACAGCAAAATATGAAGGAAATGAAACTCTGGGGAAGTCTAATTCACTGACAACCAATGAAGACCTTTTCAAGAACTTCTGAAGCTTCTATTACCTTTAAGTTCCTAACCTTTCTTATACCATGGGGATTGGCCTACTCTAGGTAAGCTAAATTTATAAAGCCCTTGTAGATCCAAGTTGATATCATAAGTTTGTTGCTGATTTGGGCACATTTTGCCTACTGAGGAACTTATTACTGAAATAATTCTGCTAAACTTAGAGGAACAATAAAATTAAATAAAGAAATATTGAAATACATTCCTCCTAGGCTATATATTTAGGCAAATACCTTATTTTCCACCATACTGCCTCTTAGAAAATTGACATTTGGCGTCCTTCCCTTTATGTGCCCATGACCCTATAAGTGATGTTCTCCCAAATGAATAATTTCACTGAAGGAATGAAGGAAATATTTCTAACTGTAAGGCCGGTTGCTTGCTGGGAGCTCGGACGCAGCCCGCGCCCCCCCCCCGACCCGCTCCTTTTTCCCTTTCACAAGCCTGGAGCAAGCTCAGACATGCTCGGGCATGTTCCCTTCTCCCTTGCTCGCACAGCCTGGTTTTCTCTTAAAGAGCCCAGTATGCAAACAAGGTGCTGCAATCATAGCTTCTTAAATAACCAATAAGCAGCTAAGCCCTAACAACCAATAGCAGCTAAGCTTTAACAACCAATAGCAGCTAAACTTTAACAACCAATAGCAGCTAAGCTTTAACAACCAATAGCAGTCGAGTCTTAACAACCAATAGCAGGCAAGTAATTCCCACCAATAACAAGCCAAGTCCTAGGTCAAGGCTTGTAACTTACCCAATAGCAGTCTTGCTCTCCCACAACCAATCGAGCTGTTTCACTCCCTATAAAACCCCCTGTCTGAGAGGAGTCTGGGCAACTTCTCCGGCCCCTCCTGTCCGGACCGCAGAACCTCACCCGGAAGCCTGAATAAATTCCCTTGCATTGGATTATTTTGGTGCTGGCCTCAGTTTCTTCATTTTATCCTCTGAAACAAACCTTACACTAACCAATAGAATTTTCCTAATACACCTTATCAGACCACTGCACAGATAGCTGACCTTAATATCAAGATACCAAATACATCAAGTCATTTTGGGAATCAAATTTAATGCTCTTTAGCTGATGAAAAAGTAGTGGCTTCTTTCCTGGCTTCCTTTCCTTCTTATATTTTTCTGTCTCTCTACTTTGCCCTCAAGCATGCACAACACAAATTGGATTTTCTTAGTCAGGTTGGAAGATAATTCTGTTCAGAAAACAAGCTTAATATTTTCTCTTTGATGAAAAAAAAGCCATACATTAATAAGAACATTTGGTAGAAGTGATTAATGTGAAAAACACAGTGAAGCAGTCACAATTCTTAATTTTTCAAGGTTATCTTTGCTGTTGCTTTTAGCCATGGCTCCCCCCATAAGGATGACTGTGGCTTTCCTTCCTTCTTTCTTATGCTCCTTCCTTTCCCTTCCTTCCTTCTTTCCTTCCTTCCTTTCTCCCTCCCTCCCTCTCTTCCTTTCCTCTCTCCTTCCTTTCCCTTCCTTCCTTCCTTCCTCCCTTCCTCCCTTCCTTCCTTCTTTCCTCTCTCCTTCCTTTCCCTACCTTCCTCCCTTCCTCCCTTCTTCCCTTCCTTCCTTCCTTCTTCCTCCCTTTCTTTCTCCCTCCCTTTCTTCCTTCCTACTTTCCTTCTTTCCTTCCTTTCTTCCTTTTCCTCCCTCTGTCTCTCTTTCTCTGTCCTTCCCTCTCTCTCTCTGTCATAGTCTGATTTCTCACTGGAGAAATGTTTATATTAAGTGGAAATTATATTTCAAAGTCTAGTTTATCTGGGCTGGCAAAAGAATGACAAAGAAATGTTTTGTCATGAAATTGCTCTCTGCAGTGAAAAACATTGATTTCAGTGATTTGTCTATCCACTGCTAATATATCAAAAATGTATTAATTTGTTTTGTCATAAGTTTTCACATTTTATATTTAATATACTATAGATATATTTTTCAAAAACATTTGATGAGCTTCTCATTAGAATAGGGGTACAGAAAAAAATTCTATATTTTTAATTGACTGCATTTTTGAATTATTACATGAATAATCAAGGAAATAAAAACTTGAAGAAGTAATGTCTGTAACTGATATTTGGCTAGTTCCAAGGTAAACTTTATAACTATCAATCTATTGAGCCATCACTAAGATGACCTTAACAGAATTTAGATTACCATCATAGACTTTAAACTGGTCTCCCTACTTTGACTCTAGACTCCTCCGTTCTTCATACAGCAGTTCAAGGGATCCTTTCATAACGTAAATCAGTTTGTGTCATGCTTGTGATCACCACTGCCCAATGGCTTCTTATGTCAGAGCCTACTCATATTCCACCAATGCCTACTTGCTAATTTTTTTGGGTAATTGGACCCCTGATGTATTCACAAATGATTAGAATAAAAACTACATTTTCTTCTTTATCTTAGACCTAGTGGTAGCCATGAGATGAAATGAAATTCTATTCAATGGAATGGAATCAGCAGTGTCTTAAACACTTTCTGGGACATAACTTTATAGATAGAGGCATTTTCTTTTCTCCTTTGTATTTTATGGTTGTTGAAATACAGAGTTGATGACTGGAGCTAATTCAACCATTTCAGTCCCTGAAGCAGAAGTCATAATCTGAGTATGATTGAACAACAAGAGAGAGAGGAGCCTAGGTCCCTGACAACTTTATGAGTTGAACAGGATGCCTTATCTTGATGTCTTTATATGAAATTGAATGGATCTTTATCTTTCTGAAAGTGAGAGAAAGAGAGAGAATACATATAAAGTATACATTTATAAATTTATACATATTCTAGTGCTTCTGCTTACATTCCATTGAATGGACTTCTGCTTACAGTCTGCTTCCATTCCATTAAGTAGAATTTAATCTCGTGGCTAACTCTATCTCTGAGATAAAGTAGAAACTGTAGTTTTTATTCTAATCATTTGTGAATACATCAGGGGTCCAATTTCCCAAAAAAAAAAAAAATAGCAGGTAGGCATTCATGGAATGTGAGTAGTCTCTGACATAAGAAGCCACTGGATGGTGTTAAGCACAAGCACGACATGAACTAATTTACATTATGAAAGGATCCCTTGGACTGTGTGAAGAACAGGAATCTAGAGTCAAAGCAGGGAGACCAGCCAGAAGTCTGTGATGGTAGTCTAAATTCTGTTAAGGTCATCTTAGTAATGTTTTAATATATATGTAGTTACAAGGTTTACTGTGGAACTGGCCAAATATCAGTTACTGATACTACTTCCTCAAGTTTTATTTCCTTGATTATTCACTTAATATTTACCCCAAAAAGCACAGTCAATAAAAAAATATAGAAATATTTTTCTGTACCACCTACTCTAATGAGATACTCATTGAAAGATAGAAGATTCATTCACTTTCATGTGTGTGTGTGTGTGTGTGTGTGTGTGTTTGTATACATATATATTTCATGACTGACAGTGATGCCTAATTTTAACTTTTCACAAAACTGAGAGGGAAATTTAAAATCCCCTTCATGGCTTCCATGTTCCTATATGACCCCGTCTTTGGCTTTCTCTGTTATTTCCTAACCTTCATCCCCATTCATTCTAGTGAAGCTATGCTAAACTTCTTGCTGTTCCTGAAAGCACACCACACCATAAACTCTATGTCTTTTCTGCCCTTCAGACTGCAATACTCTTTCCCCAGATACATAACTTAAGTCTCATCTCTGCTTGGATCTTTTCCAGAATAGCCTTCTAATTACCATATATTGAATAAAAGCACAAGTTAGTCTTTCTTTGCCTGCAATACTTTTTTGTAGTATTTATTAATCTAAGCTAATATATTATATATTTTATTTGACTTTTAGTTTGCCTGTTTTCTCCATTAGAAGATAATTCCATGAGGGTAGGCACTTCAGTTTGTTTACCATGCTAGCTCCTAGACCAATGGCTGTTCCAGCTACAGTTGCCCAATATATATTTATTGGCTGTATAAATGCAGAAGTAATTGATTATACATCTACTTACCACAAAATATTCTTATACAATTCTTATAATATCATGAAGTATATATCCTATATACTATACCCAGGATACCCAGGATACAGTTAGGCTGGTAAACTGACAAGACACTGATCATCATTTGGAAGGTCAGTTTGTTAAAGGACCCCTGAAGAATCTTCAGAGTGTTACTTGGTGAATTCTTATGTTGTTCTGTCAGTTTTATATACAGAAAACAGGAAGAACCTTGCTGAGATTAGACTCTAAATTCAGTTTTTTAATGGGAAAACAGTGGAATATAAATGCAGTGATATTGTTATTACACAACCTGACCTGAACAATTTTTGACTCAACATGATATTATCTAACATTGTATAATTCAAAATTCTGGAAATATACTGATTTCACACTACCATGGAATTGTTTGGATATAAGCGTGTTATAAATGGGAGTTGAACTTTCCCTCAATGTATATTCCCACAGTCAATTATACTGGACAAATTGTCAATCTTGGGGAAGAGAATTCCTCAAGAGCCTCAAGAGGTGCACCACAGCCTGAGAAGTGTGAACATCTTTCATTTTCTCTAAATGTTTTGGACATTTGACCTAGATTCATTAAGACACCAGTGGTTCTCACACTGGTGGAGCCAACCTGGATGTAAACAGGAAGTGGGGCTGATAAAAACTCTGCAGTAAAGGCTGCACTGTGTAATAATTGTGAATTATTTTCTATGCTGTATTTTCTTCTAGTGTGGTCAAGCCTTCAGTAAAATCTTGATAAATGTTCTCTATGTCATGCAGAATTAAGGGAAAGGGACTATTCTACCTATTAGGATAAAGCAGTCAGAGAGAAAGTAGAGTCCCTTTCCAAAATTCAGAGAGCTGGTCTCACCCTGGGTATTGATGTGCCCAAAATAGTGGCAATTAACCCAGGTGATATAGCTGAGACAGCAGTGCCATAGAATAATAACAAAATTGGAGGGGCAAATCAGAAGAACCTGACACTTATGAGCCAGAACTCTCAAGAAAATTTAGAAATTGTTAAACATGAGAATTTGAGAAAAAAAGTGTTCATTTCTGCACTAAAGCCTGTGGGAGGTCATTCCATTTTAAAGAAATCTACCTAGGTAAAATCTCCTTTATATGTTCTTTTCTATTTATATACCAGAGATCATTCATTTAAAGAAAAAAACATTTTTCATATTATACTGAAAATTGTTGCTTATCTTTTTACCCAGCACTAGCCCGTACATTCCTTAAAGACAGGAACTGCCTCATTTATCCATTTATTCCCAGTAACTAGCACACTGCAAGCAAAGTGAACCCTCCATAAATATTTGTGGAAGGCAGAAACGAATCTTTGAAATAGCATATACAGTCATTCCCATGATTTGAATGAAATAACATATAAAAAAATATGTCTTCATAATGTTAATTGACTCTTAAACTGTGCAAAGGACCTCGTACAAACAAAAACTAAAAATAAAAAATGAGCAAGGAATATTTTAGAATATCGTTATTACAAAAACACTTGTGCATTGTTATAGAATAAGAGGTTAAATGACATGCAAATAAATCTCTATATCATTGAAATTCAATAATTTTCTTCTTCATAGTTTTACAATTCCCATTCTGTCTTTCAAAATCACAAAACGAGAATTTCAGATAGAAAAAAGCCTGGGGAAGAAACATGAGAATAAAAAGATATTTTTCTCTCAATCCAACTGTGACCTAATTCTAAGAAAACAAGCTAGCTCTAAATTATTATCTCTCTAAATACTTCAACTTCCTTCCTTCCTCAAATCTAAGTTCTTGGTATTTCTTTTCTTTTTTTTTTTTGAGAGGAAGTCTTGGTTTGTCACCCAAGCTGGAGTGCAATGCTGCAGTCTTAGTTCACTACAACCTCTGCCTTCCAGGCTCAAGTGATTCTCCTGCCTCAGCCTCCCAAGTAGCTGGGATTACAGGCACATGCCACCAAGCCCAGCTAATTTTTCCATCTTTAGTAGAGATGGAGTTTCACCATGTTGCCCAGGCTGCTTTTGAACTCCTGATCTCAGGTGATCCACCCACCTGGGCCTCCCAAAATGCTGGGACTGCAAGCATGAGGCACCCCACCCAATCAATTCTTAGTATTTCTAAAGCTAAAGCAAATGAACATGGTGGCTGATGCCCAATCCCTCACTAGATACTGGTTATCAACAGTTCTGATAGTAGAATGATTTATAATCCTTTGAACATTCTACTATAAGGACACATTCACACGAATGTTCATTGCAGCACAGTTTACAATAGCAAAGACCTGGAACCAACCCAAATGCCCATCAATGATAGACTGGACAGGGAAAATGTGGAACATATACACCACAGAATATTATGCAGCCATCAAAAATGATGAGTTTGTGTCCTTTGTAGGGACATGGATGAACCTGGAAACCATAATTCTCAGGAAACTGACACAAGAACACAAAATCAAACACCGCATGTTCTCACTCATAGGCAGATGTTGAACAATGAGAACACATGGACACAGGGAGGGGAGCACTACACACTGGGGTCTGTTGGGGGGAAATAGGGGAAGGACAGTGGGGGTGGGGAGTTGGGGAGAGACAGCATGGGGAGAAATGCCAGATATAGGTGAAGGGGAGGAAGGCAGCAAATCACACTGCCACGTATGTACCTATGCAACAATATTGCATGTTCTTCACATGTACCCCAAAACCTAAAATGCAATAAAAATAAAATAAAATAAAATAAAAAAAGAAATAGAAAAGAT
>PVKP010020757.1:0-40253 GCA_004027715.1 Plecturocebus donacophilus
TATTCCTTCCTGTCTCCATTGTTAAACACAATTATTGGCATAAAAGAGGTTTTTAATACCCATTTTTAGACTGTATTTTAGCCTGGGCAATAAAACAAGAATCCCATTCTCTCTCCCTCTTTCTCTTCCTCTTTCTTTCTCTCTTTCATTCTTTTTTTATTCTTTCTTTTGCTGTTTCTTTCTTTCTCCTTTTCTTTTTCTAAAATCTCTTCCTTTCTTTTTCTTTTTTTTCTTTCTTTTGCTGTTTCTTTCTTTCTCCTTTTCTAAAAAAAAAAAAAAAAAAAAAAAAAAAAGAAATAAAGTGTACAATAAATGTGCTTGAATCATCCTGAAACCATCACCCTGCTCCTTCTCAGTCTGTGGAAAAGTTGTCTTCTATGAAACTGGTCCCCAGTGCCAAAAAGGTTGGGGACCACTACACTTTGGGAAACACTCCTCTAGAAAGTGGGCTAGATTTCAACAGGATATTAATGGAAAAATAATAAGGAAAAACTTTTAAATTGAACAAACAGCCAGAGTTAGGAAAACATATTTGGGAAACAGAACAGAGTCATTTGGCAGGAAATCAGGATTACATGTAAGACATCAGACTGGAAACATTATGAAAAGATTCTTGAAAATAAGGGCACTGAAAGTTTGCATGTATATATAACACAGCAAACCAGAGAGAACTAAAAGTAACATGCAAGTTAAAGGCAACCTAACTGATTCGAAAAACAAGACATTTAATTCATCAAAAAGAGATAATTTCTAAAAATACCTGATGTTCTAAAAAATAAATAAATAAAAGCTAAGATCACACTCGGGGAAGTGAGAATGAGGAAGCCGTACCCCTATATATCTCAGGTACACTTAATTTTCTATACAGTTTAGATGCAGTATATTCCTTTGAGTAATTTCCTTCTCATTTCTCTCATCTTTTCAACACTATTGAGGGGGAAGTGAAGAAACAGCTAAGTTTCTCCAGTACTTCCTGCTCCTAGAAAATGCCATTGTCTATATATACAGACTAAAGTGGCTTGAATTGATTCACTTGTTTTTCTGGAACCAGACCAAAATAGCACATTATGTAATGTAACATTCCTGTGACCAGGTCTTAACAGCTGTTTGGGCTTTTTTCAATTGATTTTTATTTCTTTGGTTTAAAGCAAAAAAATGCTGGCTGGGGGTAGTGGCTCACACCTGTAATCCCAGCACTTTGGGAGGCTGAGGCAGGCACATCACTTGAGGTCAGGAGTTCAAGACCAGCCTAGCCAACCTGGCAAAGACATCTCTACTAAATATACAAAAATTAGCCAGCCATGGTGATGCATGCTTGTAATCCCAGCTACTCAAGAAGCTGAGGCAGGAGAATGGCTTGAACCTGGGAAGCTGAGGCTGTAGTGAGGCGAGATCACACCACTGCGCTTCAGCCTGGGCAACAGTGTGAGACTCCATCTCAAAAAAAAAAAATGAAAGAATAAATAAAGTTAAAAAATGTTGGGCCAGATGTGGTGGCTCATGCCTGTAATCCCAGCACTTTGGGAGGCTGAGGCAGGCAGACCATGAGGTCAGGAGTTCGAGACCAGCCTGGCCAGCATGATGAAACCCCGTCTTTACTAAAAATACAAAAAATTAGCCAGGTGTGGTAGCACACCTGTAGTCCCAGCTACTAGGGAGGCTGAGGGAGGAGACTCGCTTGAACCCAACAGGTGGAGGCTGCAGTGAACTGAGATCATGCCACTGCACTCCAGCCTGGGAAACAGAGCAAGACTCCATCTCAAAAAAAAAAATTGTTGGCCGAGTACTGTACATAAAACACTGTGTGACTCTGGACAGGTACATGGCACCTTTGCTCCTAAGAGCCCTCAACTACAAAATGAGAGGATTAGATTATACAATTCCTTAAAGTTCATTTAACTTTATAAGTGTCACTTAGGAGAATTAGGTCCCACTATCCTCTAAAAGGAAAAGTCATTTTTACGTGATTTAGAATCATTATATCAGAATCATGTTCTCAAACAAGCTTCTCAAGACACCTAATTTTCACAACTGAATATTAAATATTGTATTAGATTTTATAGGATAAAAAGTAGTAGATGGTTCACTTGGGAAAAAGATCACTGTAAACACATCTCTATAACTAGAAACCTCTTCAGCATTGAGGGGAAAAAAATATTTTTTTAAGCTGTCCATTTCTTTTATTTTTTTTTTTCTTTTGAGGTAAGGTCTCGCTCTGGGGCCCAGGCTAAAGTGCAATGGTGCGAAAATGGCTCACTGCAACCTCGACCTCCAGGGCTCAAGCGAACCTCCCACCTCAGCCCCCTAGTAGCTGGGACTACATAAACGTGCCACCATGTCCAGCTAATTTTTGTATTTTTTGGTAAAGATGGGGTTTTGCCATGTGGCCCAGGCTCGTGCTTTTAATTCTAAACAAGGGTTTCTGCTTTACTATAAAACACTGACGACATTAAAGGTTTGCACTTCATTGGGCACCTGAGAAAAAGTGTAAAGGGGGCATGAAAGGCACCTCTCACACTCCGTTGTTCTGTGAGGACAGAAAAATATGTCCAGATTGGTTTGCTGTTAAATTCTCAAGACTACTGGATCCCCAGCACAGAGTAATTAGGAACTACTTGAAATTGGTGAAGAAATATATATATATTTTTTGATACAGAGTTTTGCTCTTGTTGCCCAGGCTGGAGTACGGTGGCGAAATCTGGGCTCACTGCAACCTCTGCCTCCCGGGTTCAAGCGATTCTCCTGCCTCAGCCTCCCCAGTAGCTGGCATTACAAGCGTCCACAACCACACCCAGCTAATTTCTGTACTTTTAGTAGAGACGGGTTTCATCATGTTGGCCAGGCTTGTCTCAAACTCCTGACCTGAGGTGACCCACTCGCCTAGGCTTCCCAAAGTGCTGGGACTACAGGCATGAGCCACTGCACCCAACAGGTGAAGGAAATTTATATAGGTACTTCCCAAAGTTCCTTTAAACCTCCAGTGCTAGCATTGTCTCATTTTTTTTCACCTCCCCCCAAAATTAACATTGTCTCATTATAAAAAGGATCCTTTCACAGGCTCAACCTTCCTCTGAACAGGATAATCCTACAGCCCATCCAGGTGGGGAGTAGGGTGAAGGAGGGGAATCACATTCTCTACAGCACTACTGTAGGAAATTAATTTAAAGGTTTCCCTGGCCTAGAAAGAAAATACTTGTGAAAAAGACATCTTCTTTCTTCTAATTACTTCCACATTAAAGATTTGGGCAACTTAGCTTGCTATTTACACTCATGAGTAACATGATGATATAGGTTTCTGGCTAGGACAAATTACCCACCGAATACTGAAATAACAAAGTATTCTTCATATCAGAATAAAATGATATTATACATAAAAACTCCCAGGAAAAATTTCTCTCAATCATATTTTATTTCTGTGATATGAAGTATAAAGATTTCTTGGTTGAGATAATAAGAAGTGTAAAAAAAGAAAAAAAGAATTCCTGGCATCTAACAATAAAGAAGCCAGAAACAGTAAGGAAAACTGCACTCATATTTTTCGACCTACTTGCACCAGGAATGAGCAAGCCAGTTGAGACCTTCTAGCTGATAATCTCGAAGTTCCAGATTCTCTCCTCCTAAATATGCAGGTTGTTTCTTTAAAGCTACAAATCGTGGTCTCTGCTTCAGGGCCTGAAAAACAAAAATTGATAAAAGACCAAGTCTGAGAAAATTTTCTTTCTGCTACTATGTTAAAATGCTAACCACAATTCACGTCCTCTGCATCAAAGCATAAAAACTTAAATGTCATGTGTGAATCACCACCCCACTCCATCACCCCTTTCCTTCATAATTTATATTCCATAAGCCAGAGTTAGTTCATCCTGAAATAAAATATTTTTAGTTAACTTGCCCCTTTCCTGAATTAAGTCTATGAACATCATTAAATAGCACTTTATTTTTATGTCTTCTCTATTATATGGCAATGAGACGCTCCTATTTTCACAAACAATTATCTTTGTTATCTTATTCTAAAGAATACAAAACAGGCCAGGTGCAAGTGGCTCACGCCTATAATCAATCCCAACACACTGGGAGACCGAGGTGGGCAATCAAGAGCACCCTGGCTAACATGTTGAAACCCCACCTCTAATAAAAATACAAAAAATTAGCCAGGCGTGGTGGTGCGTGCCTGTAGTCCCAGCTACTCTGGAGGCTGAGGCAGGAGAATCGCTTGAACCCAGGAGGCAGACGCTGCAGTGAGCCCCGACTGTGCCACTAAACTCCAGCCTAGGTGACAGAGCACTTCAAAAACAAACAAGAAAAAAGAGAACAAAACAATGCTTCTCCAGCCTGGGCCACAGAGCACTCCAAAAACAAACAAGAAAAAAGAGTACAAAACAATGCTTCTCGCTGTCATATGCTAAAATGCAGTTGCTCTTCACCATAACAGGATTTACAAGTTCGGAAATGCAGCCCACCTACCTTAAACCCTTTAACTGTTTGAGTCTGGTTTTCCCTTCAGAAACAACAAGCTTCTGAAGTGAAGGTTGTTTTCATCCCCAGAGGCTGGAAGGATAGCATTCTAGTGAGATTCGTCTCTATGGTTTGCATAAAATGTGGATTCTGTGGCCAAATCAGTTTAGGAAACAACCGATCAAGTTACACAAATTTCTTTACTTATGAATTTTCAAAGTCTAAAAGGTGTGTCTATAGTGTGAATTTACAGGAGAAATTTATTCAGGTATGTATCCCAAAGTTACATGGCCAGAAGTCTTTTTTCAGGAAGCATTTCTCTGAAGATTAGTGCTCTACAGAGCACATTATGAGAAGTATCATCCTAAAAAGAATATTTGATAAGGTTATTGATGGATTCAGCTCTCCTATGAGGGTGGCTGGCAGTGAAAGGAATCTGACTGCTCACTCTCAAAACCCAGCCATCCATCCACTCCTGCCAAACCTACCCCATAACGGTTCTCCCATCCAGTCCTTCCATGCCACTGTTACTTCCCTTGTCCTCACACTACTTCTTCATTCGGACTTTGATGACATCTTACTGGCTGGACCTTCCAGCTTTAGTAATTACTTACTGCAGAGTCTCCCATGTACTGCTATTAGGTGAAGCTTTCTAAATAAAATACTGTTTCCATACTGCCACTCAGTAGGGTACCAGTACCTAGAAGATAACGTCAAAATACCCTTCAAGACAGCCAAGACACACACACTTTAACTTCAATGTACTTGTCACCATCATTCCTCTTCTCCTCACCCCTGGAGTGTATGTAGCTGTTCTCCTACTGCACTTTACGAATCTTTCTCTTGATACCTTTCATGGGAGGGCAATACCCTGGGTCGGTCCCCTCTTGTCTGTCTAGCCAGCAGCACCAATCCATTACACAAGGGCCAGAGGCAGTTTAAGAACCACAACTTCCTCTTAAAACCGATTCAAGGACCACTGGAGCTCAGAGACTTCTAGTCGGCGCTTCTCTGACCATATTTTCCCTATCACATGCTTTGATCTGAAATTAAATGCTTTTCACAGATAGAATTCTAGTGCCATTAACTCGAATGTCAACTTCTCAGAGACATACCCCTTGTCTGATACTTTACCACTCTGAAGACCCAAAACATCACTTTCCTGATGGAATACATTCCAAAGAAAGGATTTATACAGCCAATCTAGCAAATAAGCTTACATATTTAATTTCTAACTTAGAATTCAAAGATGCTCGCCTTTTCTATCACTTTCCTGTTTTTTTTTTTTTTTTTTTGAGAAAGGGTACCACAATCTTGCCCAGGTTGGCCACAAACTCCTGTGTTCAAGCAATCCTGCCACCTCAGCCTCCCAAGTAGCTGAAACCACAGATGTAAGCCACTGCAACTAGCTTCACTTCTCTTTTAAAGTGTCTAAATCCAGCCGGCTGTGGTGGCTCATGCATGTAATTCCAGCACTTTGGAAGGCTGAGGTGGGCAGATCATTTGAAGTCAGGAGTTCAAGACCAGCCTGACCAACACGGTGAAACCCCATCTCTATCAAAAATACAAAAAATTAGCTGGATGTGGTGGTGTGCACCTGTAATCCCTAATCCCAGCTACTCAGGAGGCTGAGGCAGGAAAATCACTTGAACCTGGGGGGCAGAGGCTGCAGTGAGCCGAGATCACATCACTGTACTCCAGCCTGGGTGACAGAGCAAAACTCTGTCTCAAAAAAAATAAAATAATAAAAGTGCCTAAATCCTTTCAAGTATTCTCCAAAACGTTTCTAATTATGTAAATTATAAGATTAAAGAAGTCAGCAAAGCCATGAAATAATTCATTCTCTCCTTTTGCTTTAATGTCACCATCAAGTCATCTTTCATTTCAAAATGGCAATCATCATTTAGTTTTGTAACATTTTCTCAGCATTTATGTGACCTGCCCTCTGCATCAGTACATACTCTCCCTGAAATGACAAAAGCCAACCATCATCACACCTTGCATTCTCTTGTTGGGATGGTTTTTGAGTTGTTCCTACTGTGAAAGCTGTCAATGCAATTCTGGAATTTCTTTCCAATGAGGGCTTCATCTTCCCAGCTACACTCTGAATAGGGCAGTCCCATCCATTTGCATAGATATTCAGGCTCATTTGAGGGTGCCGGCTTCCGACTGTGAGCTATTTCATACACAAAAATTTATAGATTAGCAACTGTCAATTAAAGGTGAAAAATGACATTCTGTTTTATGCAAAATCAATAAAACATCATGTGGCAAAACAAAATAATCTGCAAAACATACACTGCTCTGAAATATCGAACAACATTTATAAGTAAGATTTCTTGCTTACCTGGAAAATCTGTTTGACCCAATGTAGATTTACTTGTCTTCACAGCTAAACAAATGCAAAATAAAACAGAAAAGTTATAACCATAACCATAACAAAGAATGAAAGATTTTAGGTTTTATGAATAAGAATGCAAATACATTCTACTACCTCACACCTTAAAAAAAGACGGGGTACAGTGGCTCACACCTGTAATCCAAGCACTTTAGGAGGCTGGGGCAGGCAGTTTGCTTGAGGCCAGGAGTTCAAGACCAGCCTGGCCAACATGGTGAAATTCTGTCACTACTAAAAATACAAAAATTAGCCAGGCATGGGGATAGGCACCTGTAATTACAGCTACTCGAAAGGCTGAAGCAGGAGAATCGCTGAGCCTCGGAGGGAAAGATTGCAGTGAGTCAAGATCACACCACTGCACTCCAGCCTGGGTGACAGAGCAAGACACTGTCTCAAAAAAAAAAAAAAAGAAGAAAATTCTTGTTCTCATCTCTCTCTCAGGCTGACACTCAATTTCTCTGTTCCCCTTTGTAAGAAAACTCCCCCAAAGAGTTGTTTATATTTGCTCTCCCCTCTCGTTTTTTCTTGAATCTACCCTAATCAGGCCTACACCCCCATGACTGCAAGGATGCATTTCGCCAGTGCCATAGCTATTGCCAAATGCACAGATGAGTCTCAGTCCTCATTGTCCTTGACTGAAGGCCTTTCCTCCCTCCTGGCTGTGAGTCACCTGGCTTCCAGTGCACCACTCTCTCTCAGCTCTCCTCCTGTCTCACTGACTGTTCTCTCTCAGTCTCCTTTGCTGGCTTCTTTCTGACTTTCAAAAGCTGAAATGCTCTCATACTTCTTCTTACCATGTGATACCCTTTCTTTTTTTTGAGATGGTATCTTGCTCTGTCACCCAGGCTGGAGTGCAGTGGCACAATCTCAGCTCACTGCAGCCTCCGCCTCCAAGGTTCAAGCAATTCTCCTGCCTCAGCCTCCCGAGCAGCTGGGACTACAGGTGTACGCTGCCACATCCAGCTAATTTTTGTATTTTTAGTAGAGATGGGGTTTCTCCATGTTGACCAGGATGGTCTTGATCTTCTGACCTTGTGATTCGCCGGCCTCTGCCTCCCAGAGTACTGGGATTATAGGTGTGAGCCACCGTGCCCAGGCGTGATCCTGTTCAGTCTTAGGCTTTAAATGCTATCTAAATACTGATAAATTCCCAAATATACATCTCCAGCCCAGAATAAGAGTTCTAAGCTCCAGGCTCACATACACTCCAGCTTTCACTATACTCTTCACTTAGATGACTAAGAAATCAATCAAACTTACAAATAATCAAACTTAGCTCTTGGTTTCCACTCCAATGATCAGCTCTTCCCTTCATCTTTCCACTTCAGTAAATGGTGCCTCTATACTTCTACATGTTTAGGCCAAAAATCTTGACATCATACTTAACACCTCTTTCTCTCATCCCCCAAACATCCAAATTCACCAGCAAATCTTCTTAGTTTCTCCTTTAAAATAAATCTAGGACCTGTCTAGTCTCCAAAGTGCATTTTTTAAATTTACATGACTGCCAAAAGCAAAAGCCATTATTCCTTGAGCTCAAACATGGCTAAAGTGAGTTACCATGCACTTACCTATTACTCTTTCTACTATCTGATACTGTTTATTCAACTCTGAAGCCAGCTCCTGTTGGCAATTGAAATATTCTACATCTTCAGGAGAAACTTTCCCTAACCTGGATGGCAGACAGACAGAAAAAGTACACATGAACTAAAGTTTGGGGATCCACACACAATACATCAAAGCAAAAGTCAAAGGTGGAAAAGAAAATCTATTTTTTATTCCCATCTGCCCCTTTAGAAATCCTTACGGGTAATTAGGCCAGAAAATTTACCAAAAAACAAAACGACAACAACAACAACAAAAAAACACTTTTAGAAAACACTGAAAACCTTAGACTCATAGAAGGATATACCAGTTGCCTGCCTCTCTGATGTATCCTGTCTAAAAAGACCTAAAAATATTTTATGTGATAGATTCATGTGACAAATGCATACATTTAAACAGAGCAGGACAATAAAACGATATGCCTTTTCTTATATACGTATAGGTTTTAGGATTAATTAAATATGACTTTTGGAAAACCAGTTATTCTTAGTACCAAAACCTTTCAGATGACAACAGCAGCAATTTAATATTAGAATTACTGTATTTCAGAGGCTTTCAAATTTCTAACTGCTTTACATACCTACCTCACCATCTCAGGGTACGTATATTCAGTTTTGAGTCAAAGGAAAAACATGTAATTTACTAAAGTAGCACATTTGCATAGTAGTAAAACCAGAATTAGAACCATCTGTCTACATTCCAGACACAAAAATAGGCTGATCACACCACACCGACAGGTATGTCTTGAGGTAGAACTTGATATCATTATTACCCAGTTTAGGTTTATGTGTGCCACAGTTTCACATATTTCCCATATGCAACACCCACACAGTCCAGGCTATAAGTAAACTAAAACCATGAGGACTATCACAGTTCCAGTAGTTACCTAATCATTTCCTTCATATCATTTCTGCAAATTGTATAAAACTATTTTTAGTTTTAAGTGTATCATAACCCAGAGAGCTCCAGAATATTAACTCTTTACATCTAAGCCACCCCAGCCTAACTACAGGAAAATAACAAGGTGATTAAGAGAATGAGCTCTGGACTCAGGGTGTCAGAATTCAAATCCTGAATCTACCTGCAAAATTGCTGTGTGCTGTATTCTCCCCATCTATAAAACAGGGGTAGTGACAGCACAAATCTCACACGTGTATTATTAAAATTAAAGAAAGAATGCGTGAATAATACTCCATGAGCTAGTTATTATTGTTAACTTCAAAAATTTGGTAGCCATATATTAAAATATAGCATCTTCAGGTCACGATCTCATAAAATAGAATTGTAAATGGCTCCATATTTAGATGATCAAAGCAAAATCTGAGATTCTAGAGAGCTGTGATCTCCATGCATTACTTTAAAATTTTCCCTTCCCACAGGCTGCAAATGTCTATAATCCATGATGGAAATATACCATTGTTTGATTTCATCCTCTTTTTTCTTGAAGTTCTCTAGTTTTTTGAGGCCCTTCACTTTCTGTTGCTGTAAGGATTCTTCACTCTCCCATGTGCTGTGGATGTAAGACCAACCCTTCCACTTGATGAGGTACTGGACTTCACCTTCATCCTTTTCAGTGTCAAAGTCACCACTAGGGTCTCCATTAGCTTCAATCGCATACACAGTAGTAGAAGCTCCAGTGGCTGCAAAACGATTAAGCACACTTGAAAGAGAGTATATTACACCCAATATTAAAAAGCTTCCCAAAAAAGCAATTCTCTAAAGACTCCCTTTTTGGATGATGCATCAAAATACTCCCAGCTTGAAATAAGCACAAACTCACTAACAACACAGGATGGACTCAATCAAAAATTCCAAGTATTTTTAAAATGTAAACCCAGCTTTTACATATTCCAAAATTTGTAGGTGAAATCAAAGAAATCCCTTATCCAAAAACAATAAAAACAGAACAGCAACATCCTTTTGTTTTAGTCCCTTACTAACTCAGAAAACAAATGCCTCCCTCCAAAACTAAGGATAGAAGATCAAAATATCCTCCCCCAAATTTCCCTACTCAAAGTCCCCTGCTAATTCTCTTAACCTCAGTAGAAGCCAGAATGAAAAAAGAAAAAGCATTAAGTATTATTTTGATATTTCCTTTATGGAAAGGTTTCTTTAATGAACTTAGTTATGAAATATCTAAATTAGATATTTAAAAATCTTCACTATTATCAAAATATGTATTTAACCAGTTTGATATTTTCACAAGGAGATTAAGAAACAAATAACCAAAGGTAGATTTGCTTAATGTGAATTAGCAAGTATCTCTGCTACATCACTGCTTTATAAAACATTGACATTTATCCATACTAGCTTAATTTAAAATCTCAAAGACATAGTGGACACATTGCTTTGTCCTCAGCTCTGAAACACTGGGTCAGAAAGACTTCTTCATAACACAACAAATACAGCAGTAGACTAAAATTCATCACATCAGAGTTAAAATACCTAAACTCTGAGCCTTAATAAGCAGATATAACATGTAATTTGCTCCCCAAATACACACACCTCCTTTCTTTCCCAGTCTTGAATCTAAGACCTTTTCAATAGTTTCACTATTATCCTGCTGTTCATCAACTCCTTCTCCAGTCATTTCAATGAGATCATCTGAGTCCGTCTCAAAGTCATCATCTTCTTTATAACTGCAAGAGGAATAATGCTGAATAAATGAGAAATGATCTCCTCAAAATTAAACTGCCACACATAAGCATCACTAGAATAAGGAACCATACCCTCTGGTTCCAAAAACATGTTGTTTTACAGATTTGCAATTCAGTGGGCTCAAAGCTTGCTGATGCATGCTCCTAAACAATTGTAGCAAGTCTAACTGGTAGTTGAAAATCAAAATGCTATATTTACACTAATTTATATAAGCAAGATATAGAAAACTATAAGGACACTTCTCTTTTTTTCATTGTTTAGTAACAGACTGTTACGTAAACAAGTAAACTAGCACAAAAAAAAGAAAAAGCATAAAGGAAGAAAAAATTACTATTTCATTAGGCAAACAGAGAAGCAATATTTATAAAATTAAAAGTTCCAACCCTGTATGTTGTCTCCCAGTAACAAGAACCTGAAATTTAAGTATCCCAAACTGATGGAAGCTTCAACACAAGTACTTCAGTAAAAATATATATATGTGGGGCGCAGTGGCTCATGCCTGTAATCCCAGCACTTTGGGAAGCCAAGGTAGGTGGATCACAAGGTTAGGAGTTTGAGGCCAGCCTGACAAAGATGGTCAAATCCCATCTCTACTAAAAATACAAAAATTAGCCGGGTGGCAGGTGCCTGTAATTCCAGCTACTTGGGAGCTGAGGCAGGAAAATCACTTGAACCCAGGAGGCAGAAGTTGCAGTGAGCTGAGATCGTGCCACTGCACTCTAGCCTGGGCAACAGAGCAAGACTCCGTCTCAAAAAGAAAAAAAAATGATTAAAATGTAACTTGCCATCAGATATTAACAACAAACGACTGAGTCACAAGAAAGAAAAACAATCCTGGATGCAGTACAGTTATAGTAAGAAAAAGTGCTAGGCTATATACTAACATACTCAAAGCCTAGTCCTAGCTATGGAATTATTAACTGGATACACTGAATAAGTTATTAATGTCTCTAGGACTCATTTTCATCATCTCTAAGGAGAACAAAAGAAATCTGTAAAATCTTCTAAAAAATATATTATTTGATTTCTATAAACTACTAGTGTTTGCATATGTGTGTTCCTTTATTTCATTTTCTTTTTTTTTTTTTCTTTTTGAGACAGGATCTGGCTTTTTTACCTGGGCTGGAGTGCAGTGGCACAACCTCAGCTCACTGCAACCTCCGTCTCCCAGGATTCTCCCACCTCAGTCTCCCAGGTAGCTGGTACTGCAGGTGCATGCCACCACCACACTCGGCTTTTTCTTGATTTTTGTAGAGACAGGGTCTTGCCCTATTGTCCAGGCTGGTCTCAAACTCCCAGGCTCACGCAATCTGCCTGCCTTGGCCTCCCAAAGTGTTGGAATTACAGGCATGAGCCACTGTGCCTGGCTTATTTCACTAATAGTAATTCCTATTAATGTGTCATATCCTATTAGTGAGCCTGATAAAATTAGATTCAAGTAGTAATACATAAGCTGAACCTCAGAAAAATGTGTGTGATTCAAAGAGCAATTCAGAAGTAGGAATATAATCCTAACATCTTTAATGAAAAACAAGTTATGAAATGAAGATAATGCCACAAAGTCACCACTGGCCAGGACATGAACTTATGGTGGTTCTTTAACAGGAATGAAGGCTTCAAATGCACTACTGCTACCCTTTTCTTACTCCCCATGGCTCAATCCCATATGGGCTTTTTGCAAGAAAGCTGATCAGATTTCTGAAAACAACTTCGGGGCATAGGTTGTTATTTTTATCTATCAAGTGCACAGCCCCGGACTTAGGAGAAGCAAACTCTAACCAACTACATCATCACATCACACCAATGAAACACTTCTAGGCCACAACATACCTAACATTTTTAGCTGCTCTTCGACGAGTCTGCCTTTTTGGAGCTTCGTCATCATCATCATCCTCATCAGAAGACTCTTGCTTTTTTCTCTTTCCACGCTGAGTCTTAGGCTGCTTTTTAACACGAGGTTTGGGCACTGCTCTAAAATGAGAAGAGAAACAAATGGCAAAGTCTTCACTGTCTACTTTATATAACAGTTTCTCCCGGAGCAGTGGTTCATACATCAGAATGTCACATTTCCTTGGGGAGTGTTAAACATGCATATTTTTGGGTCCTAGTCCCTGAAATTCTAATTCACTAGAAATTTGCATTTTCAACAGGAAGGTGATTCTAATGCTGATAAGCATCAGTCATTTATGGGAAAGAATGTGAATGTTTCCCACATGTTCATAAGGATTATCTAACATAAAAACACATACACAGCATGTTGTTCATGGTAGAATCTCTTTAGCAGGCTTTTACTTGTAGGAATTAACAGTTGTACTTGTAGGAATTAATCCTACTGATATACAACTAAACAGGCATAATAAAGTATTCACTAAAGCATTACTTGCAGTAACAAAAGATTAAGAAAACTAAATATTCTTCCACTGGGAACTAAACAGTACCATGTACTCATAAAAAAAGAAAGAGTTTTCTATATACTAATATGAAAGTATTTCCAGGATAAAGAAACATACAGAACAAGAAGCAAAGAATGCTATTATCTGTGTGAAGAAACTAAAGCACAAGAAATAACTATACATAAGTTTCTACTGTCTGTGTATAAAATATACCTGGAAGACTACTAAAGAGACTGCCTGCCTCATCACAGAATTAACTAGGGCAGACCAGGGAGATAGCCAGAACTGAGAGCCACAGTCTAGAAGCTCCCATAAGGAAATCCCCAAATTTTCCATCAGTGATAAAAAGGTGAAAGAAGAGAAAGAGAGAAATGGAAACTCATGATCACATTTATTATCTCTTTCTCTCATACCTCCCATACCTTTCTCATAACCAAACCTAGAGGGATGATCCAGGATGTAATAAATAATGAGTAAAATTCTAAAAGAACCAGTGTGACACTTCAGTCTTGGAGTTTAAACTGAGATAAAAGAAGGTAAAATTCAGTTGACAAAGTCCCTTGCTGGTGTTGGGGGTTAAGTACAATGTCCTAGGCCAGAGGTGGGCAAACTTTTTCTGTAAATGGCCAGACAGTAAATATTTTAGGCTCTGCCAGACAAGAGGCAAAATGGGGGCCAATATATAGGTACTTACATAATAAAAGGAAATAAATGTTCACAAGTTTCCTTGTGAAATTCAAAATAAAATAATCATTAAGTACATTTACTGTAATATATGTCTACTAAAGAGAACAGAATTGTTTTGGAGGGGTAACATTTCACTTAACTGGGATTCAAATTTAGTGCTCTCTGTCCTTAAACTATAAATTAGAAATGTTCAACAATCAAAACTATTCTTAGTTCACAGGTCATACAAATGGGGGGTGGATGAAATTTGGCCCAAAGGGCATAGTTTGCTGAGCCCATTCTAAGCACACAAGGAGGTTATTTTCCCTGGGGCTTGTCTGTCATCTGACTCCCTTTTCCTATCATCAATACCTTGGGCTGCCATCTGTCTTATCAGAAATTAGCATCATTTGCTGCTATTTCAGCCCACCTCCTTCTCTCCACAATCACATTCTCTGTTTAATGTTACATAGATTTTATGAACAAGGTAATAAACCATTCAAGTACGCTTTATGCCAGGCGAACAGCGTTTTAAACAATTTGTTCTCCCAAAAAGAGACTGTACCCTGGCCAAACATACAAGGAGTTTTACTACAAGTGGAAGATATGTTTGCCCCAGGAAAGCTAGACTGTGAAGCAGCAGCAGTAAGCCCTGCAATGCAGGCTAGTGAAAGTGAACTACAGACATCTAAAACCCAGAATCAAAACACAAGGCTCTCATTCCAGCCTGACATCATCCTTCCCCTCTGAAGCGAAGAGCGCACCTTCTGGGGACAGGTCTTCTGGCTTTCACTTTCTTCTGCTCTGGCTCGCTCTCTGCACTGGTGCCTCGCTCCTGTTCATCTTCTGAGGGCTCCCGTTTCCATTTTTCTCTGCGATCAAAAGCAAAACAAAATAATTTTTTTCTAAAAGAATTCCCAAGATAAATAAGCAGACAAAACCAATTTCAATTTGGTTCTAAAAGGCAGAACATGCATATTTTAGTATGCTAAAAGAGATTTATTCTAGTTCCATTTAAACTTGAATTGTGATCCTTCCTGGACTACATAATATCTACTCCTATTTTATCTCCAGTAACAAAAATAAATAACAATGGATATATATGTTTTTTTTTAATTTACTACTATTGTTGACAAGATTGAAACCATAATATTGCTAGTGCAGAGAAGGTAAAAAGAAAAAAAAAAAAAGGAAACCATAACATGCACAAGATCAGTGGTTCCAAAATTTTGGAATGTATCAGAATCACCTAAAGGGCTTGTTAAAAAAAGATTTCTAGGCCAAGTGAGGTGGTTCAGGCCTGCAATCCTAGTTCTTTGGGCGGTCAAGGTGGGAGGATCACTTGAGTCCAGGAGTTCAAGCCCAACCCGAGCAAATACAAGACCCCTCTCTACAAAAATTAAAATTTAACTTTTAAAATTGAGCCAGGAGTGGTCGAGTACGCCTACAGTACTAGTTACTCAGAAGGCTAAGGAGGCGGAAGGATCACTTGAACTCAGGAGTCTGAGGTCGCAGTGAGCTGTGATTTTGCCACTATACTCCAGCCTAGGTGATAGAGTGAAATCCTGTCCCCATCTGCCCCTCCCCCACCAAAAAAAAAAAAAAGAAAAGGTTTCTGGGCTCTAGTCAGAGTTTCTGATAGTGTAGGTCACAGGAGAGGCCTAAAAAATATGAATGTTAACAAATTCAAACAATGCTGATACTGAGTAGAAACTCTGAGAACCACTATACTAGATATTTTAAGTCTTTAGAATACATTTAAGGACGGTCTCTAAAATTATTTTTCAACAATAAACCTACCATATATAACTAAATAATCTGTTCAGCTAAAGATGTGGTTTTTAGTAATTATTAAATAAAGTAGATGTTCCTTTACTCCTTGAGATCTTAGAAGGCTTGAAAGAGCCATAAGCTACAGGTATCCTCCTACCCCAAACGGTTTTAGTTTACTTGAAAATCAAACAAGATATTGCAGGTACCTCACTCATTTCTCTCCTGCAGGGAAGAAGAAAGAAGCATGTAATAGCTGCTGGGCGTGAAATATCTAGGGAAAAAACTGACAGGCAAGTGCTTGGGGTTTCTCTGTAAATAAAACAATTACCATTTTGCCTATGGGTCACTTTATAGGGAATGAGGTCATACTAAAGACAACAGCTACAGAACTGCAAAGTCAAATCAATATTCTTCATGGGACAGCAGGTCAAAGCAATAGTGAAAGCATATTGAAAAGAGGTGGCTGATCTGTACATCGAGAACATTCCTAAAAGCCACAACAGTCACCCTATACCTGAACTGGTAGAGACCTTAGGGGAGAAGAAACAATTCGGGCCTTCCATGGACAGTCAGTGGAGCACTTTTATGAACATTACTCAACTTCTACTAGCACTGCGTGCTTCATGTGCATTTCCCCAGTAGATGGCTCCTGGTACATCAAGTCCTTTTGTTCATCTTTGTACCAGAGTTTAGCTAAAGTTAGGCAAATAGAGATGTTTCTTTAAGTTAAAAAAAAAAAAATCAATTAAAGAATGCACAATTAGTCTATCAGTCAGAAAAGTAGGGTGCTTCTGCTAAGACAGAAAGGTCTGTTAGTACTGCCTAATATCCTTCAGTCTCTTTAAAACAAAGACCTTCATATATATACCCTCTGGGCACCAGTCTAATTCTGCTTCCCCGGAGCCTGCTATAATAAATGTTTGCTAAGAATCCAAGGAATAGAAGGTGATAACCAGGAAGGAAGAAAGGCAGATGTCTACAGTAAGGGGGGCCCAGCACAAGCCTGCAGTCTCCCTTGGAGCAAGTCCAGGACAGTTTACCCCTCAGAAGGGGCTTATACAGTCATTCTTTCAGATGAGAAAGATCCACAGTCACCAATAAATTCTAATGTCCCTATCTCCCCCAGGAATTGAGAACTTAAAACCAGAGCCACCAATGAGGTCAACTTCTGCAAGTCCAGGAGACATCAAATAGAGAGAATGGACATTGTTAAGGCTAGAGTTTTCCAGGTAAATTACAGATTTATAGACTTATGAACAAGGAGGATGTCTCAAAATCTCCCAATATAAGAATGCAAAAAAAAAAAAAAAAAACAGCAAATCAACTAGTCCAAAGCTCTCCTTCCAGAGATGGAAACTGAAGTGCAGCGAGGAAATGAGTTGCTTGGCCATATCACAAACCCTCAGCCGTGCAACTCTCAATCATAACTCACTGAGGACCAAACAATCAGGAAACATTAAAGCCAGGCTTATACAGCCTGGGAGTATTTGAAAAACTCGAGGATTAAAAGGCCTGACTGAGTGTGTGTATGTGTATTTGAAATTGTTGGATTCTTTCAAGTTTTCTTTTCATTTTCAAGAATAAGAAAAAAGATAGTAAGGACCAGCAAAACTAAGTTACTCTGAAGAATCAGTAAAGCGAAAAAAGTGACTGATCAGTTACAAAGAAATTACTTCCCAACACTACCCATGTCTAAGGCTTTCCCGCATGGGAAGGGGTAAAAGGTAAAATTCTATGAATTTCAGTCTCAAATAGTTCATTAAAAACATTGTGTGTGTGTGGGGGGGGGGGTGCGCGCGCATGCGCACGCAGTGGCTTATGACTATAATCCCAACACTTTGGGAGACCAAGGTGAGAGGATCACTTGAGGCCAGGAGCTTGAAACCAGCCAGGGCAACATAGTGAAGCCTCTATCTCTACAAAAATACAAAAATTAGGCATGGAGGCGCATACCTGTCATCCCAGCTACTCGGGAGGCTGAGGGAAGAGGATCACTTGAGCTCAGGAGGTTGAGGCTGCAGAGAGCCAAGTCTGCACTACTGCACTTTACCCTAGGCAACAGCAAGACCCTCTCTCTTAAATAAATAACACCCACAACAATAAAGCAAATGGAGGAGCAAAGCCAATCTGCGTAAAGCATGTAAGGTGTCCTTAGTACTACACCCTCTCTCTTAAATAAATAGCACCCACAACAACAAAGCAAATGGAGGAGCAAAGGTAATCTGCGTAAAGCACGTAAGGTGCCCTTAGTACTACACTTTTACTCTCGCAACTTTCCTCAAGTTTGGAATTAATTTTTTTAAACCAATTTTACAAAATTGTTCCTTTTTAAAAACTCTAAAATGTGTGAATAAAATCTGCAGGGTTTCAGAAAAGCACTTCTTTGTGCCAGTATTTCAAACCTTTCACTCTCTGAGGGAGCCTCTGTCAATTCTGAAACGCAGGTGCCCACCTGTTAGGTTCTGTCATACTTGCTCAGCGTGGATCACAGAAGCCTCCTAACGTGCTGTGCCTTTCAACTTGAGCGGTAGCAGCTACAAGACCCCCTCGAATTAATCTTGCAGGAATCTATACCTGTGACTTGGGAGAAGAGCTCCCTGGAAATCCACAGTACTCGCCAGCTGCCCAGAGGACAGCAGAAAGGAAGTGCCCAAACACACCAATACGAGGGAACGACCTCAGTCCAAGGCAGTTCCCATGGAAGAGGCTTGGGTAGGGAAGCAACATGAGAAAGAAGACAGATCTCACTCTGCAAGAAACCAAGAGGTTCTAGTCAGAAAAAGAAAGGCCCATAAATGCAACTAACGGTTGCCAACTTTGGGGAATTCTTAAGACTGATAAGTGGTGGGCCACAGTAGCTCACAACTGTAATCCTAGGAGACCGAGCCTGGGGGACTGCTTGAGCTCAGGAGTTTGAAATCAGTCTGGGAAACATGGGGATACCCCGTCTCTACAATATATTTTTTAAAACTCAGCTGGGCATGATGGCACACGCCTGTAGTCCCAGCTACTCAGGTGACTTAGGTGGGCCAACAAAGTCCAGCAGGCCAGGCTGCAGTGAGCTGTGAAGCCACTGCACCCCAGCCTGAGCGAAAGACTGAGACCCTGTCTCAAAAATAAAAATGACTGACAAGAATATGAGCCAGTGACCAGAGTTAAGTGCAATGTATTATATAGTGACTGAAAAAATTGATGGCTTCTGCACAAACAAAAATAAAGCCATTAAAATGGTAAGTCAAGAATTCAAGCATAGCACCATTTAACTTGCAATCAAGAGACCAAAAGAATGTAAACAGATGGTGAAGTAACGATTACATGCAGGGTGTAATCAAGGTGGACACTTCAGGAAAGACACTCAAAAGGAAAAGACCATTAGACCAGTAAGCTGCTAACAGTCTCCCAAGCAGACTACGAGACTGGGATAGAACAGAAGCCTTCTAAGATACCAAGAAATGAAGGTTTGCTTACAGTTACTATTTTGCCAAAACACAAATGAATATTGGATGCACCCCAGCTGGGCAATATTAAATAGCTGACTTTTTCTGTAAGGCTCTATAATAATCTATTTATTTAATGTCATAAAATCTTAGCACAGTTTCTAATAAACTTGTTGGGTACACAGAATATAAGTATTACTCTATTTTGGACATGAGGAAATGGGCTTTAAAATCTCAAATGACTTACCTTAGGCCACTTACTAAAGACTAATAATATTTTACAACAAAGAATATGTACCTAGTGCTCTTAATAGAAGTCATGGACAATTGTTTAACATGACAACCCCTGAACTGGTGTACAAAGTTTTGAATATCTACATTTTTTAGAGGAGTTACAGAATTCAGATTGTCAACAGGATCCACACTCTCTCTAAAAAATGACTTTAAAAAAATTATTTCTCAAAAAAAAAAAATTCATTATATAATATAAACAGTTCTTAAATTAAAAAATAATGAACATACAAATATATGTTATAAAGAAATTTCATATTATGTCCATGAATTAAATTATTCTGGCTTATGAATTGCAATATTAAAATTATACAGAAATAGTATGTAAGTTCTTACCCAAATGAATGCCCAGTCAATATAATTTTGCCATGCTAACACAAAGTACAAATGAAAATCAAAAATGGCAAATCTAATTTTGTTCCTTGCTTACTGCAATACCAAATACCCATATACTTGTTACATATACATTTTTTTCAGGAAAAAAATCAATGGGCTAATTGGGCTAACCCGATGAAAGGAGCTGAGATTTACCCCAAGCAATGGTCTGAGCATTATGGACCCGTTCCACATGCTAAACTGAGAATCTTGGGTCTTCAACGCTGCTGCTGCTATTGCAACAGGTCAGGGCAGATGGTCACCCGAGCTAACAAGAGAGACAGAAGCAGACAAAGGGACCTGGAGTAGACTAAAGACACAATGAAGGCAGTCCTAGAAATGCTGGCAAGTTTGAAACAACTAGAGTGAGTCATTTCCCCCATGAAAGACTTACTGTTTTTTCAGCTGCCTCTGGCCTCTTCTTTTTGGGCTCCCACTCTCAGACCCGCTACTTGCCTTCAGTGTATGAGGGGGGAAAAATGATTACAGACTTTAATTCACAGCTCTTCAGGACAACGTTATCTCCTGGTTCAACAATCTACTCAATATACCATTATTCAATATGAGCTTTTAGACAGAAAAAAACCTAAGCACTTGCTTGGTGGAACTCCCTCTTCTTTTGATTTGAAAATTAATATCTCTCTGTTATTCTGCAACAATGTAAATGTACTCTATCTGCAATGTCCAATACAGCAGCCATCAGCCACATGTGACTACTGAGCACTTAAAATTTAACTGGTGATTAAGAAATGGAATTTTTAATTTTAACTAAGGTGAATTTTAAAAGCTAGATGTGACTAGTGGGGAACATATTGGAAACCGCAGATTTAGAATATCAAATAAAAATGCCACAACATTTAGTCAGAGTGCCTTAAAGGCATCAACTACTGGCATATTCATTTTAGACTCATTTAAGAATTTGTTCACTCATAAGCCAACAGTGCTCTGCTAATAGCACTAGGCCAAGGAAAGGTTACAGTCACAGACATTTCAATAGCTTTTTCCCCAAAATTAAGCAAAAGGGCAAAATAATCCTATTGCTGTTAACCTTGTACCCTACAGAAAATGTGTTAATTAATATATAAAAGAGGAAAATATTTCTACAACTATGTGATTGGTTTTAACAAACATGGCTCAGTGCTAGACACTATGCGAGTGCTAGACACTATGGGAAACAAAAACAAAGACAAAACAGCTCAGAAGTCACTCAAAACATCACAACGTAATGCAGATGACAAGGTGAATTAAAGTTTTAAGGTACATTTATTTAAAAACCCACACCCAACTCACTGACCTGTGGCTATCAATATTTAACCTTCATCAGAAATACATTATATAGCTAAGAATAACAAAGCCGTCCTAAGAAGACAGAAAAGGGACATTTCTTTTTTTTTTTTTTTTTTTTTTTTTTTTTTTTTTTTTAAGACAGGGTTTCACCATGTTGGTCAGGCTGGTCTTGAACTCCCGACCTCAGGTGATCCGCCCGCCTTGGCCTCCTAAGGGCTTGGATTACAGGCGTGAGCCACCACGCCCAGCCAAAAGGGGACATTTCATTCAGACAAAAGAATATCTCTGCGGGATCTAGTCTATAAACCTAATTCTGAATAAGAATCCACAAAAATATCACACAAACTGAGAAAGGTGAAAGAAGTCTGATTCTACAGACAACCAAGCCCAGCATAGAATACCAATTTAAAAATCACCAATCTATTCAGTCTCTCACAATTAGAGTAAATATGTTTGAAACTCATTTTATTATATCTCACACTAAAAATGAGCAAGGAAACAAAATTTAAGAAGTTAAATAAAATAAGATAAACTAATTAAGCACTCCCTCCTCTCTCAGGAATAAACCCAAAACTATTTCTATTGCTCTGTTTACCAAACAAGTTACCCATTTAATAAAAATCTAGCAAATTTAGAAGTCAGGGGTTTAAAAAAGTAAACTTCTTGCTACAATCAATTTTCACTATGAGAAACAACTTAAAAAAATGTTTGGAAGCCAATTCTATATAATACTCTGTTAAAAACTTCACTATCCTATGACCTTTCTGGTTAGATTCTTTTATTTAATTATTATCTTCTTGCCTCACTGTATCTGTTCACAGAAAGCTGAGATTAGAGTCGTCTAATCTCCATGCCTGAAGTTCAGTCTTTTTAATGGTAATACATACCAGAGTCAGAAAGAATTAAGTCAGACAGGGAGTTTAAATGCATGCCCTTAAAATATTTTTTCTTTACCTCTTCCTTAATATTAAATCGTGATGGTTCTTGTCTGCTTCGGTTTGACCTCCTGACCCCATAGACATCAGGATATTCTTCCCACATCTGTAAAATTAAGAGACCATGCATTAAACCTCTTGACCCCCATTTACTATTTTTATTACTCAACATTTATTGCAATTTAAGAAAATTCAAGTAACCAAATATCAAAAGGCTGTTTTGCTAGTTTTATTTATGAGACAGTAAAGCACCGTTTTTTGAAAATAGGCATATTATCCTAGGAAATATTAGTTTAACAACGTCTTCATTTCTTAATGGTTATAAAACGACATGGTATATAGCTTACCCATCATTACAATGTAAACATACAGCGGAATAATATGGCAAGGAAAGACAGTAGTTGTTTCCACTAAAGACGAAGTATTTACTGATAAATTTTTAATTCCTTACTGCGTTGAGTTTCAGTCTTGACTGCACTAACCCACCTGAGAAACTCAAAATACAAAAAGCAAAGCCCCATTATGTCTAATTAAATAAGAATCGGAGATTTTTAAGTTCCTCAGGTCATGTAACATCCCAGATAAATACAGATAAGGCATTTCTAACACTTAGCTAGAAGTTATCAGAGTGAGAACCACTGCTACCCATTCTCTGACACATCTATTTTTATTAGGTAGCAGTAATTAGCCCTTTGCCTTTAAGACCTAATTTTTGTAGTAACAATCCTCATGGGTGATGTTAAAACGTAAAGTTTAAAGGACAGATTAGTTGAGGAGAAAAATCATTTTCACTCTCTTCCCCAGAGATAACTACACTAAGTATATTCTGTATTCTTTAACAGAATCACTTATAAGCAAAAGGAATTTTAATGAATTGTGGAACGCTGACATGAAAAGGTGTAACGGAAATTAAGCATGTAGAAGAGATGTTTAAAAGCTGAGATGAGAAATACGGGTTATCAAATCACAGATGACAGTTAATATCATGAGAATATTTGGAAAGGTAAGGCTCAGAACATGCAAAAAAGAAGCCACTAGCTGAGACCTGGGAAATGTTTGCGTTTAAAAGTGTGGGGCCGGGCATGTAATCCCAGCACCTTGAGAGGCCTAGGCAGGAGGATGGCTTGAGTCCAGGAGCTCAAGACCAGCCTAGGCTACATAGGGAGAGCCTGTCTCTACAAAAAAAATTTTTAATTAGCCAGGTGTGTCCGTACGTGCCTGTAGTCCCAGCTACTTGGGAGGCTGCGGTGGGAGGATCACTTGAACCCAGGAGATCAAGGCTGCAGTGAGCTGTGTGACTGCACCACTGCACTCCAGCCTGGGTGACAGAGCAAGACCCTGTCTCATCTTTATGAAAAATGACTCAAAAATGTCACTAAGGATATCATCAACAGTGACTTTAACAACAACAACAACATAAATATGCTGAAGCAAGCTAAAGAAAATCAAGGCTTCAAAAGGAAAGAAGATGGCCCAGGAACAGGCATTTTACAACTAGAATCCGATGTAATCACGTAACCCAAAGTCCACAGATTCTGTAACGGCATTAGCATCACCTTGGAGTTAAAGGACAAAAGGTCCAACCAGAAGGAGTTAGGAATAACCAAGTGGTAAGAAATATAGGAAGAGGCAGCAAATACAGAACACTCTGAAAAAACCTGGCAGAGAAAGGAAGGAGGAAAAGAGCGCTTTACTCTAGCCTGTCTACTCATGCTCAACCCTGGACCTCTGCTAGAGCTATGACAGTTTTTACTCAACACAGGTTTTCATGGAGCCCTTATTAACTGGGATGGCTAAGTCATTTCAATGTTACTACATCAACTAGTTTTACACCTCAAGATATCAGCCAGGTACTCTACCGCAACTACTGTGACTTTATTACAGCACATATTATAATGCTTACATCCTAAAATTATCCTGTGTTCTTATTTGTCCTTTTGAGAGCTGATACTATCTAAGCCAACTCTTCCATCAAAAATCTACCATGTGGAGTTACTCACTACTGAGTACTCCCACGTGAGTAATAAGCTTTTTGGAGGGGGACAGGGAGCTACCATGTGAAAAGGATGTGCATACAGAAAACCAAGAGCCTTCCTCGGAAGTTCTCATTTTAGGACAACCATTATCAAAGGCACAGTCCAATCATTCTGACTAGCATGTAGGTCCATGACTACACATTATTAACTTTCTGGAACTGCTCACTTTAACCTTAAAAGTATATTTCAGGCTGGGTGCAGTGGCTCAGGTCTGTAATCCAAGCACTTTTGGGAGGCCGAGGCGGGCGGATTACCTGAGGTCAGAAGAATGAGACCAGACTGGCCAACATGGTGAAATCTCATCTCTACTAAAAATTGAAAATTTGGCCAGGCGTGGTGGTGGGCGCCTGTAATCCCAGCTACTTGAGTGGCTAAGGCAGGAGAATCTCACTTGACCCTTGAAGGTGGAAGTTGCAGTGAGCTGAGATCATGCCACTGCATACCAGCCTGGGCAATAGAGTGAGACTCTGTCTCAAAAATACATAAATAAAGTTAACAGCTAAGCATATAAAAATGTGTCTTTCCTTCCTATAATTAGATGGTTCAGGTAACTTTTCCTTAATAGAGCAGAAAGAAGTCCTCATCTGTATCCTTAGATATACTACAGTGTATTACTAGAAAAAAACAGCTGTAGGTTTCATTATCAAGATACACTAATGAGTTTCATAAGCAATAAAGGGGTGCTAGCTTGTCCTAAGCTAGCAGCGCGTTTGTACTGTAGGGCAAAGCAGATACCTTCTTCACATCAGCTATCCGTTCCTTCTTAGAGGCTGGCTTCTCTTTGGCTTCTGGGAGGACTGGCTGGGATTTGGAACCTGCTGATTCACTCTCAGATTCCGACTGACTCTCAGAAGACTCAGAACTGCTATTCGACTCGCTGCCATGTCCACTTCCTGGATCACTTCCCTGCTCACTTTCCGACTGACTGCCTGAGTCTGAACCCGAAGCTTCTTCAGAGGCTGAGTGACTTATTTTGAGAGAGAGAGAGAGATTTAAAAACATTTAAGAACTGCCACATGAATCTGCTTAAAAAAAAGATTCTCATGGTAAAACATTTGCAGATAGTAATTTTGGTAACATAAGACCAAAATCTTCAAATTCATGTTTATATTTTTACATTGCAAATCATGTTATTGCTATCACCCTCAAAATATCCAATAGCTACCATTTCCTGAGTGTTTCTGTGATGCCACGGAGCAGGTGATTTGTATGAACAGGCTCTTGACAGAAACTCTGAACATGGATATTATTGTCCCCTTCATTCAAATGAGGCTGAACTGATGCTCAGACGTATTTAAGTAACTCTACACCTAGTTGACACAATATGATTTGAAACCAGATAGATAAGAATCCACTAAGTCTTTCTGTTAAGTATCATCCCCCCTCAACACAAAAAAAACCAAACACAGAACAAAACAAAACCAAGCTGGGCACAATGGCTCATGCCTATAATCCCAACACTTTGGGAAGCCTAGGCAGGAGGACTGCTTAAATCAGTCCGAGATCAGCCTAGACAACATGCAAAACCTATCTCTACAGGAAAATTTTTAAATTGGCTGGATATGACGGTGCACACCTGTGGTCCCAGCTACTCAGGAGACTAAGGTGGGAGGATCACTTGAGCCCAGGAAGTCGAGGCTACAGTGAGCCATGATTGTGCCATTGTACTCCAGCCTGAGTGTCACAGTGAGACCCTGTCTCCAAAAACCAAAACAAAAAAATACAAAGCACATTACCCAAAGAGGAAGAATGCAAACTGGTTGCAATTATCCAATCACTGGTTCTCACTAAGGGAAGCAAATTAGACTCATCTGGGGAGGTTTATAAAAATTTATACACGTTAACCTCAATCCAGAGGTCCTGCCTTGTAATCTGCGGTGAGTTCCAGAAGTGGTAGACTTAACAGAAACAAGTAAACAACAAGGGCACTCTGATGCTAATGAGGACACCCAACCCAATAAAGACTGCTACTGGCCTCCACGCCTCCCTTCCCTTCTTCATTCCAAACATCGATAGGGAGCAGCAATCTAAGTAGGTAGATGACATCTAAAAAAACAAAACAGAAACCACAGAGACTGAAGGGTGACAGGGTAGCAACCTCAAGCACAGAGAAAGCAATATCCCCGTCCTCCTCTGATGGTGAAAAAGCAACTGGGCGCCATGCTGGTAGAGAGGAGACACTCTGAAGAGGAAAGCCCTAAAGTGGATGGACTCTACAGCAAGAGATGAACTGCTCACGCAACTGTTTTGCTTGAAAACTACCTATCTTTGCTCTGAGTGGGTAGGGAACAGTACAAAGGAGGTGAGGTAACGAACAACCCAGAACCTACAGTAACATTTACAGAAAAGGCCCTGAGTTCAGAAGCCAGGAGGTAAGATATGTGGCACAAGACCTGAAAGCCTAAAGGGAAGTTCCGTATTTACCATCACCACATCTAGAGCACTCAAAGGGCAATACACTGCAAAGTGGGACTGACCCAAATAACACCATGTGATCCACAGCACACTGCAATACAGAGGGCTTTCAGTTACCATGAGGAAGCAACGAGGAAAAAATGGAAGAGCAGGGGTTTGTGGGGGTGGGGTCCCAATATTGGGAAGGCAAGAAAGACAGGAAAAAGCACATAACTTCCTGATCACATAATAGGTATCAGACACTAGGCTAAGTACTTTATATTATTTTGCTTATTCCCAAGAACAATCCTATTAGGCATTATTATCACCATGTGAAGGATGAAAAAGCTGAAATCTTTTATGTAAATTGGTCAATGAACAAAACTAGAAATTGAAGAAGAGGGTGAGGGGGCCAGAATTCCAATCCAAGTAAGGATCTAAAGCCCTTTCTATTTTACCACAGGTGGCCAAAATACTAGAGACTCAGAAAACATTCTTAAATCTTATCCCTGTTACACAAGGTCCCAAAACAGGCACCCCGTAACAAGTGATTCAATACTTTCAAGACCTCATTGTAATTACTGACTCCTTAACCCTTTGCACAGGCCAAGCTGACTAGTCCAGGTGACTAAAGCATCTGAGTCACTTATTTTACCCCTGCGGCCAGGCAGGTTGTCATCAGGAAAGAAAAAAGAAAAGAGGAGAGCTGGATGGTGATAGTAATACATAAAAGATGTGGGCTCCAGCATCCACAGCTTCCATTTCTGTCCTAGATAACCTCAGGCCTGTGTTATCTTTTAACCTGTGTCAACCTATGTGACATCTACATGTAGTGTCGTGAGAGCATCTAATGCGAGCTATGAAACCAGTGCCCTATAAATGTCAAAGCCTTACCCAAACAGAAGAAATCTGAGTATATCACAGCCAAGCTGAAATTCTCCTTCTAACACAAAATTCTCCCCAGCTAACACCCATAAGTGAGTCCTTACCCCACAATCCAGACACTAGCTGGAATTTATTAGTTTTGCCTCCACTATTTGCTCACAGACAGGTACAGAGACAGCTCCAGAATTTCCTGGTAAGTAAGGAAGGGATTTATTAAAGGGCAGTCTACTTGAAAGGGATGTTAGGCGAGGCAGTGCCTGGAAACTGTATTCCCACAGCAAAGGCAGCTGAAGGCTTGTTCACCTCCCAGGCACCCTGGTCTTCTGGTCATTGGTAATATCCAATTTCAGCATGCCCTATAAAACCTGGCCTCTGACAGTTTCTCAAGGCACATTACTTAATCATTCCTTCCCTTACCCTCACTGCTCCAGACGTACTGGAGCAAACCCAGAGAGTAACCTAGCATTGCTCCCTACAGCTCCTAAACCCACTGCTGACACAGCAAACTAAATACCTCTCTAATTTTGAGGCCTGAGGGATCACCTTCTCCAGAAAAACATCCTTTGATCTCCTATCCTAAGCTCAATACCTATCAGATACTTCCATAATACTGACATCTGTCATAGCAGTTACCACCACCGAGATCAAAATCAGGCAGAGATCAAAAACATCTCAGAGTCTGAGCTTCAATTCCCATGCCCTGCTGGCTCTCCATACTTTTTAGCAGAGACACATATGCTGACCTAGAAGACTCGCTCCAAAGCTCCAGCAGCTGTTAACATCTACACTACCACGCCTCCATTTGTCCCATACTATAATCTGGCCACTTGTCAACTTCCCATAAACTTGCAAACTAAGCAAATTTCATGCTCTTTGTGCCGGGTATATTAGAGAAGGATTCACTGACTTTGCTAGAATGTACAGTCTGCCTCCCCTTTGAAATAAGGTAGTTTTTCAACTATTATTATGTTTAACTCCAGACAAAAATTTAAGAACAGAATCATGTTTTGGCAATCACTGCCAATAAAACTGTCCCAGGACAACAGGTCTATACACTCCTAGGAAACAAAATACTCCAGAAATAAAAAGATAAAATCTTTACCAACTAAAGACCCACAAAAGGCAGCATTAGTTTACTGAAGATAACTGTAACAGTCCAACAAATTAGAATGTTTACTGCTCTATGCTGAAAAGTGGGAACGAGTGCAGATGGGATGCAATGGAATGCCATGCCTACTTCAGGATGTCTATATGGAGTCACTCCACATGGGATGCGATGGAATGCCATGCCTGCATCAGGATATGTTTCCATGTAAGCACTGCAGATGGAATGCAGTGGACGCCATGCCTGCATCAGGATATATCTGTATGGATGCATCTCATCCCTTTTAACTGGTTTATACTGTAAATTCACTATATTTTACGTTACATTCCCCTATTAATGGTATCTTTATTTCCAAATTTTTCACTTAACCAATAAGTTGCAAATATGCTTGATACACTTTCCATATTTCTGAGAAGAATATTTGTATTTCCAAACTGTTCACTGTAACCAAAAATATCTTTCTACGTATTTTCTTGGGCAGCTATATGTTTCTCAGTTTGTGTAGGAGAGTGATTCCTAGAAATGTAGCAATGCCTACAACAATACCTCTGGGGGGGTGAGGGGGGCAAAAAAAAAAGCCATATTTCTGTCAGCACACATATATGTGTATAAATGCATTTTAATCACGACATTGCTAACACTGATTTACTCGGTTGGATGGGTTATTTGAAGTATACTTGTGAGTTCCATGGATTGCTTGTGTAATTTCAAAAATAACAACAATGAAAATCAAACCCAAGAAAAGATAAACACCAAATTCACAACTGTATTTACCTTTAGGGGTTGAGGGAGACAGATGCACTCAGGGAATGATACTGGTGACATTTTATGACTGAAACAGTAGTGAAGCTTAGTAGTGAATTCAGAGCAGTTCATTACATACCTTAAGCATATTTAATGTCTCAACTAGTTAACTGTCTACAACAAATCAAATCGTAAGAGTCAAATCAAAGGCAAGGACTGCAAGTACACCCCACTCTACACAAAGCAAGCAAAGATTTGAATGTTTTTAAAAAGTGTTTTTAAATTCTTTTTGGAACCAGAAAGTCAGATGTAAGACTGAATACAAATATTGAGGAGAAATATTTAAAGAAAAAAAAAACAAGCCTTAACAAAGGCAGTACTTAATTTTCATACTTCTTATAAGAGGAGTACTCACTAAACTGGAAATGGAAAATAAAACTGAAAATATCTCCACATTTAGGTCATTAAAAGTCTAATTATGGGCCAGGCTCGGTGGCTCACGTGTGTCATCCCAGCACTTTGGGAGGTTGAGACGGGCAGATCACCTGAGGACAGGAGTTTGAGACCAGCCTTGTCAACATGGTGAAACCCTGTCTCTATTAAAAATACAGAAAAATAGCTGTATTTTTATATTTACAGGTGTGGCTCACACCTGTAATCACAGCACTCTGGGAGGCCGAGTTGAGTGGATCACCTGAAGTCAGGAGTTCGAGATCAGCCTGGGCCAACATGGTGAAATCTCATCTCTTAAAAATAAAAAAATTAGCTGGGTGTGGTGACGGATGCCTGTAATTCAAGCTACTTGAGAGACTGAGGCAGGAGAATTACTTGAACTTGGGAGGCAGAGGTTGCAGTGAACAGAGATCACACCATTGCACTCCAGCCCAGGCAACAAAAGCAAAACTGTCTCAAAAAAAAAAAAAAAAAAAGTTTAATAATTCCCTAAAAAAACACAAAAGACATTTCCTAAAAGACTATATAGAAGTGCCATTAATACGTGATAATAATAGTAAATATAATACTGAGCTGTAGCATTCATGCTGGTTTAGAAAGCCCTTAAGACAAATAAAAAGGGTCAAACTGAGTTAGTGGGCAGAGTCTTCTAAGCTTTCATCTAAATAACAAAGTAATAAAATTACCTGACTACCAATGGCTTACTAGTAACAAGGCAATTAAACACTGAATTTTCAGGAATGATTATCCACCATATACATAGCATATTCTTGAAAAACAACTTGATCTGAAAATTATTCAACATCTAAATTGAAAACATGTTTTATAATTTTTGACTTATTAATTAAAAGGAAAATACAATACAAAGATAACGGAAGAAGTCAAAACTGAGAATTCAGATCCCAATAAAAAATAAATGCTTATGAGAAGAAGGTTTAACATTTCCTTTTACTTGTGGATAAAAAGGATTTGGTATATCTTCAAAATACTTTCTGAAGTAGGTAAAAATGGAATGATTAATCTTCTTGCAACTAGACTTTGAAATGAAGTGTTATTAATAGTTACTGTTCCATTTTTAATCGCCGTTTCCCAAATGGCCACACGAGGGCAGCACAACAACATTCCACTTAAAAGGAGCAAGCCGTGACAGCCCCGCCCAAGAGCCGCCATTTCACTTTAGTGTTTACTTTCCTAACTTAAAATGGCCGAGATGCTTGGCAGAGCTTAGTGTTTTTGTTGGTGAAAGCAAAATGTGGCCCAAAAAAAAAAAAAAAATCACAAAGCAATGTACACTGGAATTCCATAAAAACTCCTTACTTCCTACCAGTGAGTGATACAATAGGTAATATTTATGGAGCACTAATGTGTCAGGCATGTGCAAAAATTCTCCTAATCCTTACCTACAGACAAAGCCCAAGACTGAGTGTGTGTGTGTGTGTGTGTGTGTGTGTAAGATGTCACCCCATAGTCTGAATTATCCAATCCACACTATCAAGTATCAGCGTTGTATCACTGCCCTTTACACATATTCTTCAGTTGAACAGATTAATTAAAGTTAATGTGTTTACTATTCCTTTTCAGTCACTTCTATGTGTCTTTAAAAGATGGAAAAGCAAAGACTAATAAGTCACAAATTTCTTGTTAGTAAAAAATACTGAATGCAGTTCTTTAAAATCTCCACCTTTAGTTCAAGTCCTGTGCTTCTTCAGAATAAGATATTACTATAAACAAGGTTAAAAGACAAGTAACAGACTGGGGAACGAAATTTCAATCTACACATAACAAACGATATAGATACACAACACATGAACAATTACATATCAAAAATCCAACCAAAAACTGCACAAAGAAAATGGATATGCAATTACAGAGAAGAAACTGAAATGGCCAATAAATTCATTTTTAAAAATAACCAAACTTCATTGCTAATTTGAGAAACATTATAACTGGTTATTTTGCATTCATCTACTTTGTTGAAATTAAAGTCTCATAATATGAAATAATGGTAAGAATAACCAGTAACCCCTAAAATGTGTATGAATCCTGCAATTCAAACTTGTATGAGGCAAATAAAAAAATATTCAGAGCTCTGCTCATTAAAAAAAAAAGAATCCACATATCCATTTATGAAAATATAAAAATAAAACGTGAAATATTCACACTATGAAACAAAAGGCAGCAGCTAGATTAGGGCCAAATTAGATCTGTAAATATTGTGAGTCCAAAAGTATCTGCAACAGAGCTCAATCAATTTAGAAAGTTTATTTTGCCAAGGTTAACGACATGCCCATGACACAGCCTCGGGAGGTCCTGAGTGCCCAAGGCAGTGGGGCACAGCTTGGTTTTTATTCATTTTAGGGAGACATGAGACATCAATCTGTGTAAGATGCACACTGGTTTGATCTGAGGCTTCCAGGTCATAGGTTAGGTAGATAATAGACAAACGGTTGCATTTAGTAAGTCTCTGATTAGCCTTTCACTGAATACACAAGTTCCATGAGAGGAGGTAGAGGGATAGTCATTTATGACTCAGTCTGGCTTAGTGAAGCAACAGAGAAGCAGCAGCAATCAGATATGCATTTGTCTCAGGTCAACAGAGGGAGGGTCTGTCTCCTTTGTCCACAAGGAATTTTCTCTGGGTTGGCCTGGTGCCTACAGCCATACCACCCTGAACGCGCCCAATCTCGGAATTTCCTGTGGGCAAATTGTTAGAAAGGTATGTAGCTTTTTTATTTTTGTAGCTTTCTCATTTAAGAAAAAATGGGAGGCAGGTTTGCCTGACACAGTTCCCAGCTTGACTTTTCCCTTTGACTTGGTCATCTGGGGTTCCCGAGATTTGTTTTCCTCTCACAATATAAAATAAAATTTCAAAACTATTAAATTTTTAATACACAAACTATATTACATAACCATGTACAGTTTGTAAGTGCCAACTTTTTATGCGCCAAAATCATAAAAGACCCTTGGGAAAAGAGGTAAATAGGATTTTAGTCATATCTTTTTTACTGTAAAACTTTAATTGTATCCTTTGAACTTTTCTAAATTCTTAATTTCTGAGAAAAGAGGTCTGTTTCTAACACTGTGGAACTGATCAGATCTAGGGTGCAGGCCCTTCCCAGGATTCAGCAATACTCTCAGAAGCTACTCTACCACTTGTAATACTATGGACCCTCCTTCCAGTGTTAAATAAATTTAATCTCTGAAAGGCCACTGATTTGGACTGAGCTCCTAGACCCTAACAGACCAAACCAAAATGGAGTCACTCATGCTAAACTTCTGAATTGCTTACCTTACCTTCAGGAGGTAAGATACCCAAATCCCCAAACAGGCAGTTTGAGCTGACATAAGGAGGTTCCCTATGCTTTAACCCTCACAAGGAAATGAGGTTTATTTCACCTCAAGTAACCTGATGCTAAATAACCCACGTTTACTAGGCGGTTCCCCTGCTCCTGCTCAGCCCTATAAAAACCAACTGTCCCACTATGCCCAAGTGGCACCTTTCTATTTTTTATAGATGGGGTGCTACCTCATTTGTTAATCGCCAATAAAATCCAATTAGATCTTTACATTGAATTTGTTGAAATTTTGTCTTTTGACAGCAGAAAAAAGTACGTGTTTAAGAAAAAGTGCACACAAAATGCTATTTATAATTTCAAGGGATAAAAAGGCTAAATTCCATCAAGTACCTCCTATATTAAGAAATCCAATGGTAAAGAGAGAAAAAATCTACCTTAATCAGTGTATTTCTAAAATTCACAGCTGAAGCCAGGCAGGCGTCACCTTAGCCTCGTCTTGCACACTACTTCTACTCCCCAGTAGCCAAACAACATATGACTAATTTCTATAGCACCAAACTATTAGCACCCAAGCATATGTTAGAGAAAACACATGTGTTCTAGCAAGAAGGCTGGATAAGGTACAAATTGGATAAAGCACTTCACAAATACCTGCCTAAGCAGGATCTGGCAACGTGTTCATAGACAAAACAGAAAGGAAGCTTTCTATTCAGGTAAAAACAAAAGACTTTGTAAACAACCAAGCTGTGAAAAGCAGTTACAGAGTTCATTAACAAAAGAATACTTAACCACCCCAGGCAATGTATTTAGACCCATTTAGAGCCCTAGGACAGATGGACCAATTTGACCCAGGGTTCCTTTAGCCCTAGGAGTCTTGTCTTTAGTTAGCAAATGTTTAGGTTACAAACTTTAGACTTGTAAAAAATAGACGGTGCTTTCAGCAACTCCCAAAGTTCAAAGGGGATTAAAAAATCTGATTACAATCCCAATAATAGATGTGAGGCATATGCCCATAACGTCATGGAAGTAAGAGGGACCCCTGGATCAGGCCAGAGAAGAAACTGCAAAGGTCCTCAACTTTCTTACTAACAATCAACATTCACCATGGCAAGCATGGTTTCTCAATCATGGTTTTTGGGTTTTTTGGAGACAGGGTCTCTCTGTCACCCAGGATGGTGTGCAAGTAATGCGATCACAGCTCACTGCAGCCTCATCCTCTTGGGAGTCAAGCAATCCTCCCACCTCAGCCTTCCAAATAGCTGCGACTATAGGTGCATGCCACCACACCCAGCTAATTTTTACAGTTTTTGTAGAAATGGGGGTCTCCCTAAATTGCCCAGGCTGGTCTCGAACTCCTGGCTCAAGGGATCCCACCTCAGCCTCCCAAAGTTTTGGGATTACAGGTGTGAACCACAGTGCCCAGATGCCTGAGGCTGGATAATTTGTGGTTGTGGGGAGCTGTCTGGCATACACTTTTGGATATTTGGTAGCATCTCTGGCCTCTACCCATTAGAGGCCAGTCGCACCCCAACTCCCAGTGTGACAAGCAAAAATGTCCAGGGGAATGGAAGGGGACAAATCTGCCACTAGTTAAAAACCACTGCCTAGAAGTATTATTTGATTTAATTTGAACTTCCTTCCCAAAGAGACAAGTACTACCCTTATTCTGTTTTAAAAGATGAAGAAGCAGGCTCTGATGCTCCTGCCCAAGATCCTACAGCTAAAAAGCAGCAGAATAGAACAGAAAGATTGAAACTCCGGCCCACACTGACCTTATTCCCAAACCTGCCTCAGTACTAGAATCAACTGAGGTTACTGTTCAACATACAGATTCTTGGACACAACCTGGAATGGCTGAACACTTGAACTTCCAAGCAAGAAGTCTAGGAATGTGTTGAACAATTACCCCAGGTGATTTTTAGCAAGTGAACTTAAGGACTTAAGCGTCTATATAAAGCTAGATTCACAGGGAATAGACTTTTTTTTAAGCAAAGGAAAGAAAAAAAAACTGCAAGAGTTTGATCACCGTTTTCCTTCAAAATTACAATTTACCAGTCATATATTGCCTCTATTTGAATGTCAACCTGCATCTAAATGGAAAATACACTAACCATTTAAGATTGTCAGGGCCAGGCGGTGGCTCAGGCCTGTAATCCCAGTACTTTAGGAGGCCAAGCCGGGTGGATCATGAGGTCAGGAGTTCAAGACCAGCCTGGCCAAGATGGTGAAACCTCATCTCTACTGAAAATACAAAAATTTGCTGGGTGTGGTGGCACACATCTGTAATCCCAGCTACTTGGGAGGCTGAGGCAGGAGAATCGCTTGAAACCAGGAGGCGGAGGTTGCAGTGAGCTGAGACTGAGCCACTGTACTCTAGCCTGGGTGACAGAGTGAGATTCCATCTCAAAAAAAAAAAAAAAAGATTGTCAACACCCAGCACACTCAAGAACTGTTTCCCCCCAAGGGCAGATATAATCAATAGCTCTCAAACCTAGCTATGCCACAGACCCACAAAGAGCTTTGGACAATTCCTCAAACCTACTACACATGGCTCCTAAATCCAATCAGACAGGGAGTTTCTCTTTTAAAATTCTCCAAGTGATTCTCATGCAATCCCTGTCTGGGAACCAAGTTTAGAACCAAAAAAAAAAAAAAAAAAAGTGGAAGCAAAGCATTAATCTTCAAAAACTGTGGCCAAACCCAAAGTTCATTTGTGGCAGTGGAAGACAAACTGTGCAAAGGTGAGGTTCCGAGGCCTCCAGTACCTGCTACTTACCCACCTGTACTCACGTTTCTTACACCATCCCCATGAACATCACATCAGGGCAACATTTTAACTAGAATCTTCTGATGTAGAGTCATGACCTTTTGAACAGCAGAATGTGCCTGGCATTAATCACACCCATAATACACTATGATTTTGAGTCTTTTTTTTTTTTTACTTATTTTACTATTACTATTATTTACTATTTTTACTATTTCCCTAATCTCATATACAGTTCTCTCATTTTGTTGTTGTTGTTGGTCTTTTCTTGGGCGGGAGGTTGGGGAGACAGAGTCTTACTCTGTTGCCCAGGCTGGAGTGGGGTCACGCGATCTCAGCACACTACAACTTCCGCCTTCCAGGTTCAAGCGATTCTCTGCCTCAGCTCTCTAGTGGCTGGGATTATAGGCGTGCACAACCACATACAGCTAATTTTTGTATTTTCAGTAGACATGGGGTTTCATCATGTTGGCCAGGCTGGTCTCAAACTCCTGGCCTCAAGAGATCTGCCAGCCTCAGCCTCCCAAAGTGCTGGGATTACAAGCACAAGCCACCGCACCTGGCTATGTTTCCTCTTACCCAACAAGTTGACAGCAACTTTTCACAAGATGCTTCATCAATCCTGGAGTCAAACTGCCAGTGTTTGGATCCCAATTCTAACATTTACTTTCCTTGTAGCTCAATTTTCTCATCTAGCAAATAGAGATAAGCATATCTACCTCAGGAGTTGTGAGAATCACACAAACTAACACGTACAAAAGAATCAGATCAAGTTCTAGATTCATAGGAGGCACTACACATTCTAGCTGTTATTTAGTCTTCTTAAAGCATTCAACTTAGTTTTCACTGAAACAATCTCTCAATTATTTCACCTACTGACTTGACACATACAGCCAGACATGGAGGCTCATGCCTGTAATCCCAGCACTTTGGGAGGGCAAGGCAGGGGGATCATTTGAGCTCAGATGAGCTCAGGAGATCAAGACCAGCCTGGGCAACACGGTGAAACCCCATCTCTACAAAAAATACAAAAATTAGCCAAGTGCAGTGGCATGTGCCTGTAGTCCCAGCTACTAGGGAAGTTAAGGCAGGAGAACTGCTTGTGCCTGGAGGGTAGAAGTTGCAGTGAACCAAGATTGCACCACTGCACTCCGGCGTGGGCAACAGGAATGAAACCGTCTCAAAAATATGTGTGTGTGTGTGTGTGTGTGTGTGTGTGTGTGTGTGTGTGTGCACCTGCATGCATATCTATCTTAAAACAGTCCCTTACTCAGAGTAAGCACTCTATAAATATAAATCTACTTTGATATTTTTCTCCAAAATGGTCACCATGTATAATTTTCCTTCCTGACAAAATCCAAAGTGAAGGCTAGGTACAGTGGGGCTCACATCTTTGATTCCAGCACTTTGCGAGGTCTAGGTGAGCCCAGAAATTAAAGACCACCCTAAGCAACATGGTGCAAACCCATTTCTACCAAAAATAGAAAAATTAGGTGGGGTGATACACACCTGTGGTCCCAGCTCCTTGGGAGGCCAAGGTAGGAAAATCGCCTGAGCCAACGGACGCCGAGGCTGCAGTGGGCTGTGACTGCACTCCAACCCAGACAACAGAGTGAGACTCTGTCCCCAAAAAGAATCCAAAAGGAAGACCCAATGGAGCCCTCTTCTCTCTCTGCAGAAGAGAGAACTATTCTCTTTTTCATGTATTAAACCTCCACTCTTAAACTCAAAAAAAAAGAATCCAAACAAAGATTACCAGCTAGCAGCCACTGCTAGACTTAGAAATAGCCCATACAAATGGGATACCCTACCGTTTATCATCAATTCTTTTTTTTTTTTAATGTTGGCCACAATTCACAACCCACCAATGCTTTTATAAACCAGAAGGAAAGAAAGTTTAGAATGAAATGTAACTGAATTCCAGGTAAACAATTCTAGAATCTAAACTTCTAAAGGTATCCAAAGGATGTCAGGAAAGAAGTACAGACAAGTACACTAAGAAGAGACCATAGAGCGTAAAGCAACTAGAAGACACTTGGAATTCAGAAATCTTGAGGTGAGAAAGCCCACCTGCATATACATTTTCTTTTCTTTTTTTTGAGACACAGTCTCACTGTTCTCCCAGGCTGGAGTGCAGTGGTGTGATCTCTGATCCCTACAACCTCTGCCTTCCAGGTTCAGGCAATTCTACTGCCTCAGCCTCCGGAATAGCTGGGATTACAGGTGTGTGCCACCACATCCCACTAATTTTTGTGTTTTTAGTAGAGACAGGGTTTCACCATGTTGGCCAGGATGGTCTCAAACTCCTGATCTCAAGTGATATGCCTGCCTGGGCCTCCCAAAGTGCTGGGATTACAGGAGTGAGCCACCGCACCCTGCCTGCATATACATTTTAAGGGTATGCCTAGAGCTGGATCTGGCATGACATTTAATATAGAAACAGCCTCTTCCATCAAATCTACAATTCCCCCTCTCAGCATCCTACCCCACCTTGGCTTCCAGAGCTCCAAACTCCAGCAGCTATAAAAAATAAGACTAAAATGGGGGTTTCTAAAATGAGACAAGCAATGGAAAGATCAAGGGTTATTAGAAAAGAATATAAGTACAAGAAGCGCTCCCTCAGAAGATCCGAAAACATAGGGATACTGCAAACATACAGAAACACATGCAAATTTGAATCATATGGAGAGCTTTTAAAATTAACTAGATCCTAGGGACAGGACTGGACACTGGTATTTTTAAATTAACTAGATCCTAGGGACAGGGCTGGGCACTGGTATTTTTAGAAGCTCTCCCATAGTCTGAAATGGGAACAAAAAGTAGAACCCAACTGACCCATAACCCAAAAAGGACAGGAAATAGAGGAAGTAGAGGAAACCAAAAACACAAATCTTAAGGCTATAATTTAATAGCACATTAGGCATTCTGCTAAGCAAATATATAGTCCTAGGGTGAAGACTAAATACCTAAAGCAAGCTACAGCCTATGGAGACACTGGTTGTAAATATTACTGTTGTTACATTTCTATCCATGGAGCACTGCACCACAGTATTCACTGTTCATCCTGTAACAGCTTGAGAGGAGAAATGAGACAGAGGATAAACCAGGGCAATAATTATCAGCTTGGAGGAGTGGGGGTGGGTAGTTATCTACTCAGACTACCTGGCAAGAGCAGGGCTGATTCACACAAGAAGCTGTTGTAGTCCAGGAGAGTCATATGCTCTCTCCTCAATATGCTGGCTCTTCTCAAAAAAAAAAAAAAAAAAAAAAAATTCTAAGAGAGGATGAACTGTAAAACACACTCAACTCTCACAAATCTCTCACATAACTGGCCTAAACAAATGCTCCTGGCTGGGCAAGATGGCTCATGTCTGTAATCCCACCACTTTGGGAGGCTGAGGGCGGATCACGGAGCCAGGAGTTCAAGACCAGACTGACCAACATGGTAAACTCCATCTCTACCAAAAAATACAAAAATTAGCTGCACATGGTGGCTTGTGCCTGTAATCCCAGCTACTGGGGGGTGGGTGGGGTATTGCTTGAACAATACCTTGAAGAGGTAGGAGAATTGCTTGAACCGGGACCTGGAGGGCAGAGGCTGCAGTGAGCCAAGATCACACCACTGCACTCCAGCCTGGGCTACAGGAGACTCCATCTCAAAAAAAAAAAAAAACCCCTCCTGGTAAGCCAAGACAGCCAGTGAGTTCCCCAGGGTCAACCTAGCTCTTGAAGAGAGGAACTTAGGAAGTACAGGAAGGAGGGATGCAAGAAAGCAAGAATTAAATAATACTAAAAGCTTACATTAATTGAGCACTTTTAATGTAATGGGCTCTTTGCTAAGCATTTTATAGGCTTTATAGTATTTAATCTTCATGACCCAATGAAGATGACCATATCTACATTTCTAAAATGAGAAAATCACAAGTCCAATCATAACTGCTTCTTCAGTGGCCTAAACTGGGAACAAAAATTTTCACTACTAAAGTAAAAGCTGAACAGGTACCTAGCCCTTGCCAGACACACAGGCAACAGTTAAGCATATACAAGTGACAAAATGACTCATCGGAATTAAATTCAAAGTATAAAATCAAGACTACCCTTAGAATGCTGCCTTAGCCAAGACGTTTCTGAAACATTCTCTCCCTCAAGATCGGTGTTCATATTTGCCCCAAACTACAGGGACTCAGTAATGAGAACTGAAATACTTTTCAGTATGACATCCAATCCAGAACATGTTGAAATGTCAAAAAAGATACCCAGAGAGGAGGGGGGGGGGGGGAGAGGGGAGAGGGGGAGGGGGAGG
>PVKP010020758.1:0-40246 GCA_004027715.1 Plecturocebus donacophilus
TCTGGAGACAACAGATGCTGGAGAGGATGTGGAGAAATAGGAACACTTTTACACTGTCGGTGGGAGTGTAAATTAGTGCAACCATTGGGGAAGACAGTGTGGCTATTCCTCAAGGACCTAGAAATAGAAATACCATTTGACCCAGCAATTCCATTACTGGGTATATACCCAAAGAATTATAAATTATTCTATTATAAGGACACATGCACACGTATGTTCATTGTGGCACTGTTTACAATAGCAAAGACCTGGAACCAACCCAAATGCCCATCAGTGACAGACTAGATAAAGAAAATGTGGCACATATACACCATGAAATACTATGCAGCCATAAAAAACAATGAGTTCGTGTCCTTCATAGGGACATGGATGAATCTGGAAACCATCATTCTCAGCAAACTGACACAAGAACAGAAAACCAAAGACCGTATGTTCTCACTCATAGGCGGGCATTGAACAATGAGAACACGTGGACACGGGGAGGGGAGCATCACACACTGCTGTCAGTAGAAGGGGGCTAGGGGAGGGACAGCAGGGTGGGGAAGGTAGGGAGGGATAATGAACGGAGAAATACCAAATATAGGTGATGGGGATGGAGGCAGCAAACCACCTTGCCATGTATGTACCTATGCAACAATCCTGCATGATCGGCACATGTACCCAAGAACCTAAATTACAATAAAAAAATATTAAAAAAAATAAAGTGTATGTGCATGTGCCTCTGAATGCACATGTGAGAATGAAAGAGAGGTTAAAGTTACAAAAGTGAACTGTGTGGTATAGTGGGAAAAGCTCCACCTCCTTGGGACATAAGACAATTACTAAACAGAGTCTTGGACAGGACCCACCTTCTCTTAAATGGTGGTCATAATCTGCTCTCAAATCACAGAAGAGTCATTGAATCAAATAAAACAGTCATAAATATTTTACAAAAGAAAACGTTAAATCTCTGGCAAAGGTGCTAAAGTAGTTGAACATAAGCCAAACCACGTATGCTGGAGGTTGGAGGACTGGTATGTGAGATGAGGAAGGTATTTCCGGCTACAGAACTTGGCAAGTGGTTCCTACTCCCGGTATATAGTAGGAGTTCAAAATTGACAACCCAAGGCTTGTAGAGAGAGGAGGAGGGCAGAAGACATTGGTTCTTCCTCACAAGTTCAAGGAGCCATCCCTCCTCCAATACTCAGTGACTGCTTCTTGCCATTTCTCCTCAGTTCTTCCCACCAGGGTCTTTCTTCCTTGTCAGTGACATTGCTGAGTACCTATAGCTTGACTCTGCAGGCTACTTGCTCTTCATCTCCCCCATCAACATCCTGTACACTAAGACATTTTAAAAAGTGGTGGCTGCTCATTTAAAGTTCACAATCAGAGCTACTATCCTTGGAGTCCTACATTTTGTAACCCATTAGAATGTTACGACAATAATTTTTTAAAAATGATTGCGGGTCTACTATATTCCAGCCCTTTTGCTAAACATTATACATATTACCTCATTTACACTCCATTACAGTCTTACCAAAAGACTCCAATCCGACACCAAAGCCAATGCTCTTAACCACTCTATTCTACTGACTATGAACTTGGAACCAGGTATGAAATTCCCTTTACCTGAAGGTTATCTCGAGGTCATTAGGGGATTCAGACGGTGCTCTGGAAAGATGAGGTCACAGGGAAAGTAAACTGAATCTTCTTGGTTTCATGTATGAGTAAGAGGACTGAAGTCAATTGGCACAGAAGACAGAACGATGTCTTTGTGGGCACCGTGATAAAATGAGCACTGAGCTGAACTAGCAGACACTCTCCTGTCACTAGCCTGCTGGGTGACCTTGAGCAGGACCACCCTCTGGGTCTCAGTCTTACCTTCCAAAATACAAAGGAGTTGAGAAAGACACTGTATGATCTCCCCTACAATTAAGCTAAAAAGGGTGTGATTTGGGGACATCAGTCTCAGGAAAACCATGCAGGCCCCTCCTCTTGGAAAAAGATCTTCAATAATCTCTTTTTCATTTCTTTGGAGTTTGGCTCCAAAACAGAGTTGACAGTTGTCATTAACCATAAGAATATGACGGCAGAGAGGATGAGGAAAAGGAAGAAAAATCTAGAAGCTTCTTTCTGCTTTTTTTTTTTTTTTAAAAAAAAAAAAAAACTTTTCCTTCTGGCAGCCAAATAACACATCTTGTCTTAGAGAGGCTTTCATGGTGTATAATTTAAGACCTATAAATAGATGGCTGTTATTAACAAACACACACACTCACACACATGCATTTTTCTCTCTATTCAGACAGCAGCAGAAATATTGCAGATAGGGAGATGCACAGTTTTAAATGGGAGGCACCTTTTTCTCTCCTCCACCAGCTGGAGGGCTGTATCTGGCTCTTCCTCTGCCTTTTCCTCTCAACTCTTTCTATTCTTCTGGGTTTTATTTCCATCTCTGTCCCCTCTGCTGGCTCTACCCCACCCTCCACATTCTTGCTTTGATCTTTCTTTCAACTCTCCCCTCTAACTCTTAATGCCTTAGTCTTTTCCTCATTAATGATCAGTCCTTTTCCCCCTTTCCAAAGGCAGTTTAAAACCTTATTAGACTTCCCTAAAATTCCACAGGATACACAGACATGGATACAACCACACTGGTAGAAAGAACTACATGGTAAGAGTTAAATCACAAAGAAGCCAGACCAAGAAAGATGGAGCTGGTAATATGTGTCTGACAGACACTACTTATTAAAAGAAGGTCAGATCTGGTGGCATAAGTATGATGGATTCATTGACGATTATTAAAATCTACATTTACATAACACAGAATCCAAAGAACTCTTCAGTACATGATTTCAATTGATCCTTAAATCAATAAAGTAGAGGGCAGAGGAGACAATGGAGGTTGAAAGGCTTGATTCTAAGATACTACAGCCAGTGAGTGGCAAATCTAGGACCCACTCTGAGTTTTGTGCGCCCCTCTGAGGCATTAAGGCATGTGTCTGATCACCATCTTCATATTTACACACCAATTTATCAGGTCTGCCTTTCTTCTTCACTCTTCTATAAGTTCTTTGATTGCATCCTCAGTGCTAGGAAGATGCCTGACACGGGGAGGTAATAAACGTTTCTTCAGTGAATGAATAAATGAAAGGAGGAATGCATGCACACACCTTCCCCCAAAAGCCAATCTTAAACTAAGTGGCAAATAAGGCAGAGTTTGACGTGGGACACCTTGCATCGTTTCACGCTATGTTTGCTTCTGGGGCCCCCATGTCAGCAGCAGATGAGGATCCACATTTTCCATTCAACCATCACCGACCCAGTTCTTTAATAAACCCTCTCCTGTCCATCCAGACAACCTCAGCTCATTTACATCCCACCTCTTCTGCCATGTCTTCCCTCCTGCATATACTTTAAGCTTTCTATGTAGCCATGTCTTATTTAATTCCCTCATCTATTAATTGCAAGAGGATAACTAATACTAATTTAAGATCTACTGTATGCCAGACACTATCATAACCTCAGGAGAGCTACACTTTAATCTTTATTTTATTGATGAGGAAACTGAGTCTCCAAGAGCTTAATTTATAACTCATCAAAGGAGGTTAATACATATTTCTTTAATGAAGAAAGGAAAGACGATGCAAAAACTGATTCAAAATTCATGGTCAAACCTTTCTGCTCCCAAAATCCAAGATGTCTCCAGTAGATTATCCTCTTCCAATTCTAATTCCAGTTGGAATGTCCCTTCCAAGTCTAAGACAATGGCAAGGACTTATGAAATTGTCAATGAATTGAAAATCAATCCCTAGTCTCCAGGCATGTGTAATTATCAACATAATTTTTTGAAACTATTTTAATCTTTTCTTCTTAATAGCATAAGGAATAGTATACATAATGCTTATCACTGATGTGGCCTTATTTATACACAAGGGGAGCTGTTATTTGTTCCATTTTTCAGGCTAAGGCATAACACTATTTCCTTTGTGACCCTCGCTTGCCAAGTAAGTGAGAGAGGGATCTGGGGATAAGAGGCTGGTTCCCCTGACAGGATGCAAATACCCTGGTGCTTTCACTAGCCCAATAAAGCCTTGGTGTTCTCATTAGGTTTCTTTTATTTAACTTAAAAAAAAAATACATTCATTCTCATGTCTCTAAAAGGAGACCCGGGAACTGAAATGAAAGCTGTCAACACTGTTCTCTCACCTGGCACACTCTTAATTGACGCTCCTGCACATTGCTGTCGTGATCTACAATGATCCTAGATTTCTGTAAAGGCATCTGAGCAGGCAAAGAAAGATTAAATTATTCTCTCTCTCTCTTTTTTTTTTTTTTTTTTTTGGTAAGAACTATGCACTTATTCTCACTTCCCTGCCATTCCTGTTTTTCCTCCCTCAAACCCAGGTAAATCCTGCTGGTGTTTCAAAGTGCCAGAATACCTCACCTCCTCTGGAAAATCATCTCAGATTACAACTCTTTCCTTGATTGCTGTCTTGTCTGAATCCCACTTTCCTTCCTGGTCAGGGCTTCTTAATTGTTTCTCATGTTCTAAACTGTTTACCAGCTAGGTTTTATACGTGTATGTGTGTGTGTGTGTGTGTGTGTGTGTGTGTATATTATTTTTAAGACAGTCTTGCTCTGTCACCCAGGCTGGAGTGCAGTAGCGCAATTCAGCTCACTGCAACCTCCACCCTCCAGATTTAAGCGATTTTTCTGCCTCGGTCTCACAGCAGCTGGAATTACAGGCACCTGCCGCCATGCCCAACTAATTTTTGTATTTTTAGTAGAGACTGGGTTTCACCATGTTGGCTAGACTGTTCTCGAACCCTTGACCTCAGGTGATCTGCCCACCTTGGCCTCTCAAAGTGCTGGGATTACAGTTGTGAGCCACCACACTCTGCCAGGTTTTAAACATCTTAAGATACAGACCTAAGCACTAGAAATGCAGTGAGTACACAGGAAACAAAGTTCAATCCCTTCAAAACTGGAAATACACAAGTGCTATATATGATAAACCTCTATTAATCTAAATTAGCCAGAAAGAACTTTCTACTGCTCAAAATTCACAGACGTCAAAGACTTTCGGTCTCCTGCCAAGTGGGCCAGTGCGTCCTTCGAAGCGTGCAATGGGGACAGGAGGTCAGGCCCGGTGAGGACTCTGATCCGACACCAGGAGCAAGTGAATTGTGCTGGGATACTCCTGCCCACGTCTGCCCCCAGCAGCACACGGCTTCTAAAACCATAAGAAAACGGGACTGGAGGCTGACTCAGAGCTGCAACTATATTCAGTGTCGGGGCAGCACACGCTGAATCGCGTCACAGCAAATTTAGGCCTGCGCTGAACAAGGCAGGGAACTCAGCACCTCCCTCTCCTCCACAGCCTGCCCATTGCCTGACATCTGGGCCACAGCCCATCTCCAGAACTGTTCCTCAGTCTGGAAAAGGACATGCCCCTTGGACAACAGGTCCCCAGGAGAGGGGTTATGAATGCTGGGGAGCACCAGGAAAGCTTTGACATTTTCTCAAGGCGGGGACACATTTTGTGGGCTGGATTCTTTTCCCTTTTCCTTCTTGTTCGATTCTGTTGGACACCAGTGGTCAACAGTATCACACAGTTACAAGCCTAACCCATCCTCTTGGGTTTTTGAATTTTAATGTAGGAAATTATGTATTTGCTGAAAATAACATTTTAATCAAATGTCCTCTAGAACCAAGCTCAGTGGGGCTGTGACATTACAAAAGAAAAGAAAGGGAAGTCAAGATCCAGAATTCAAAGTCAGTGAGAACCTCCAGGTTTCTAGTTTTCAAAGCTGTAGGGAACCCTTGTCATTATGTGCCTTACAACAAATCTATCGGATTGCAGCAGAGACTGCTTCTGAACCCCTGTTTAGGAGAACAAAAACTTTCTTCACATCCGTCCTTTCCAAACTCAGCTTTCAGATGGAGGTAAAATTATCCACCAAGGGCCAGCTCTGATTAGCAAATTTATAGATAATTCCTATTTCTATTCCCAAACTGATGTGTTTTATTATTTTTTGTTTGTTCTCTCTGCATGTGTACAATTCGATAACTGCCGAGTCTAGAAAAGTAAGCAATTGTGCCTCTATTTACTCATCTGATTTTTTCATAGCTAATTTTTAAAAACACTCTTTTGAAATGCTAAGAGGCTCTGAAATATTTAAGTAAACAGACTATTAGGCTGAGAACCTAAGTGTCAAACAATAAAGAAACAATGTAGCAATTTGCTGGAAAACAGAATAAGGAGCCACCTTGCAGGAGACAAAATATAAAATATAAAAGATAAACTCTAATAAACTCTCTGCCTGACAATAGACCTACCAAGCAGATCCTAAAAAAGGGCTGAGTTAGAACAACAAACAACAAAAACATAATTTCCTTCATTTGAGACAAGCTTTTCCATTTGAAACACCTTTCAGACATTAATCTCATTTCCATCCATAATCATGGAGGCAGGCAGAGGTTAACATTCTCATTTCACAGGTGAGAAAATTGAGTCTCAGAGAGGTTGGATAGCTCTCTTAAGGTCACATAGCTAAGCAGTGATTGAACCAAGGCTAAAACCACATCTTTTAACTTCAAAGTCTTTGCTATTTCCAGGATACTAGCTAAAAGGAGAAGGCATTACACAGCACCAATCATCCCGTTTCCAGGTAAAGCTAGTAGTGCACCTCCTGTGGCCTTTCTTCCTGCTGCCTCAGCCTGGATTACACTTACAGATTATTATTGCTGTTGCTCTATTGCTAACAACTCTATTGAGCAGACCCTTATGAAAACCTTTCTGCTAAGAATGTCAAAGCATTTCTACCAAAGGGAAAATCCAGCTCTGAGAGGCTAAACCATTTTATTCCAGTCCACCTAGTAATGCTACAAGAAGAGCCGAGTGTCTCCTCTTCCTCTGTCAGCCTTTAATAAATCCCGGACTAGGGGTCAGCAGTCCATGACAGAGATTTCCTGCTACTGCTGTCTATGGCACATGTCAATCCTACTCAAAAGCCCCAGTCAGAACTCCCTCCTCTTTAAACCAAATGAGATATTTGTGGAAAAGTTTTAAAATGGCAAAATGCTGTATACATGTAAAGTATATCACCTTTATATTTTGTGGGCTTAATAGAAATAATTTTTATCTCATTTCCCCACACCCTGCCTTCTATGTCTGCCAGCTGAGCACCTGTTTGGCTTATAGTAGGCACTCAGTAAAAATGTGTTGATATTAATACTGATTTGAACCCCTTAAGGATATCCTTTCCAGAAATACTCTGTGTCTCTTAAAGCTGAAAAGGCCTTCTACATTTAATTAACCCATAATTGCAGCATGCCAGGGATAGATGAGGATCAAACAATAAACTTTCAATACAGGATAAAAGGTTAGCTCTGCATATGCTAAAGAGCACTCCAGACATTCAGACATGTTAGTTGTTTCTAGCATGCACCTGCTATTTCTTGCTTATCCTCATGTGATTCCCTTCTTCTGTACTATCCTTCACTACTCTATCTGGCAATTGGCCACCAAAACAGAGCTCAGGTGTCATCTCTTCCAGGAGGAAGTCCCTGCCCTTAAACTAGCCTACACCCTACTGTAATCATCGGTTTCCTCTTTCATCTCTTCTACGGGTGGTAAATTCTCTGAAGGCCTAAGTCTTACTGGATTCTGCATCCCCAGCGCCTAGCACAGGTTGTGGGTACACTAATGGTGCTCAGTTGATGTGTGTTAAGTGACCCCTCAGGGCTAAGACTTGTTGCAAGAGAAGCTGGAACAATGAACAGAAGTCTTTCTCAAGTCCTTCTCTCCAAATGTCTTAGACTCGGTGTCCTTGGCTCACAGCTGGACTGCTCTGGGTTTTTTGTTTTTTTTTTTTCATGTATTCTTCAAAGTTTACCAGACTACTCACAACTTCTGTGGATCAAGTATCTTCCACGGCCATTAGCAGATGGACACTGCCATCCAGGGGTAATTTAATCTTCCCCACCCTTTTACTTTAAAAAAGTTATGATGCAGCTAGGCGTGGTGGCTCACGCCTGTAATCCAAGCACTTTGAAGGCCAAGGAGGGCGGATCACCTGAGGTTGGGAGTTCAAGACCAGCCTGACCAACATGGTGAAACTTCGTCTTTAAAAAAAAAAAAAAAGTTATGATGCATGGGCATATGTGCAAAAAAGTATATAAAACACATATACACAGTTTAACAAATAAATAAGAGGACACCCACATGTCCACCAGCCAGGCCAAAAAGGAACCTTCACCATAGAAGGTCCTGTATGTATGTCCCATTCCTGATTACTGCTTTACCATTTCCTCTCAGAGGTCACTACAACACTGACTTTTGTGATTGTCATTTCTTTGCTTTTTCTTTCTGGTTTTACCACTCATGATGCAACTCTAAAGTCTTGTTAGCCGTTTTGGAAATTTATATAAATGGAATCTTTCTGTATTATTTGAATCTCATTTCTTTCCTTAGATATTGTGTTTGAGATTTGCATGTATTGTGGAGCTGGGGCACTATTATTGCTGTACAGCATTTCGTTATGTGAATATACTAAAGTATAATAATTCATCTATTCTGTTTGAGTATCTAGGTTGTATCAGTGCTGAAGTTATTACAAACAGTGCTGACGTGAACATTCTTGTAAATGATGATTGGTACGCATATGCACAAAACTGCTAGGGTATATACACAGGATTATATTTCTGGGTGTGTATATTTAGGAGCAATATACTAAATAATGCCAAACTGATTTCCAAGTAGCTGCACCAACTTACCAACTTACACTCCACCAGCAGTGGAGGAGCTTCCAATATTCCACTACCCCTTCATTGTCAGACCTTCCTAGCTTTTGCCCATGGAGTAAGTAAGAAATCCCATTATGACTGTATTTGATTTACTGACTGTTAATCTTATATTTAGTGCCATTTGTGTTTCCTTTTAAGTGCAGCATCTGTTTAAGCTTTTTACTCATTTGTCCCATTGGGTAAAATGAAAAAGTTGGTTTGCCTTTTCCTTAGTGATTCGGAAGGAATTCATTAAATGTTTCAGATACTAGTTTGTTGTTTGTTATAGAAAGCTAAAAATATTTTCTCCCACTCTGCGGTTTATATTTTTTTTTCTGATGTCATATTTTTTCTAATTGATTTTTCTTCCACCCATAGTCTTTAATCCACTGAAACTGACTTTTGTAATATGGTATGAGGTAAAGATCACACTTTTTTCCCATGTGGGTACCTAATTGCTCCAGTAATGTGTTGAAAACTGCTTGCTTTTCCCACTAAACTTGATAGATACAGCCAGTGAGTTCTACTTCAGAAGTGTCTTGGATATTCTAACTTTTTGCATATTCATATAAATTTTAAAATCAGCCTGCCAAGTTAAAGAAAAAATACAAATTCGTGAAGTTTTGTTTGGGTTTGTGTGGAACTTAGAATTCAAATGACATTTTTACAAAAATCAACTACTCTGCTTATAAACTTAGTATACAATCCATTTATTTTGTTTTCTTTTTTAATGTTTCAATAATACATTTACTTTTCTTGGGCAAGGTCTTAAACAGAAATATTTCGTTAGTTTTATTCCCAAGACTATCTTCTTTTATGCTACTATAAATGGTGCTCTTTTATTTCATTTTCAATTTTGTGCTTGATTATATGAATTAAATTTATTGTTTGAGTATTGAATGTGAATATGAGAACCATGTCAAACTCTCATATTAATTATAATAATTTACCTATGAATTCCTCTGGATTTTCTACAGCTCTTATTTGTGAATAGCGACAGTTATTCTTCCCCACCTTTCAGTTCTCAGAACTTTTATTTCATTATTTTACTGAGCCGGCAAGGAACTCAAGAACAAGATTGAATAGAAGGAGCAATAGTGGGAATTCTTGTCTTGTTTCAAATTTCTAAAGAATTTTCAAAGTTTTAACATTAAATGTGATGTTTGCAATAAGATCATAGTAGATACCTTTGGTCATATTAAAAACATTTTATTCTATTCCTATTTTGGAAGAGTTTATGAATGAATATTGACTTTTACCAAGTAATCTCCCAGAGTCTGTGATAATCACATCATTTCTCTTTTTTGTTAATGTGATGAGTTGCATAAATTGCTTTTCTGAAATTACACTAATCTTGCATTCCTAAGAAAAAACCTAAATTAGTCTTGATACATGTATCTTTTATATATTCCTGATTTGGTTTTACTAATTGTACTTTACATTTTATATTACATCCATGCATAAGATTAGGCTCTAATTTTTCTTTCTTACTTTGCCTTTGGTAAGTGTTAGAATCAAAATTAGATATAGCCTCATAAAACATAATGGATGATATGCCCTAATTATTATCCTATTGTCTGAAAAATGTCTATAAACTAGAAATATTTCTCCCTCAAACATTTATAGTACTGATAAAATCATCTGGGGCTAGAGAGTTCTAGATAAGATTTTTTTCTAATAATTAAAGAACAATTCAGGATTCTTATTTCTTCATGAATAAGATTTTGATAAGTTACATTTTTCCAAGGATGCATGTATTTCATATTTATTTTCAAACATACTGGCATTAAGTTTTTCATATATTCTATTATCTTCTTAATGTGTACTGTATCTGTAGTAATGCTTATTTTCATTCCTAATATTATTTGTATATTTCTTCACCTTCTTGGTCAATTTCACCCGAGGTTTATCAATTTTAGTCATAAAGAAATAAGTTTTGGTTTTGTTTAATCTCTTCTGTTTGATATAATATTTTTCTATTTCATTAATTTATCTTGTTTCTTTTCATCTACATTCTTCAGATTTATATTGCTTTGTTTTTCCTAATTTTGAAGTTAAAACTTCTCATCTTTATTCCAATCCATGCCTTTCAGACTATACATTTCCCTCTATCTGATGTTCTAACTGCATTCTACGCTTTTATGGTAACTAGCTTTTAAAAAATAAAAAAGAAGGCTGATCCAAAGGTAGTGAGTTATCTCGATTGTTCAGTCAGTTACAGATCAAACTCCTTTTTCTACTCTTTCCCCAATTCTGACTACTGCACTTGACTAATTTTAAAAAAGGCCTAATTTGTAGCATGCCAATTTCATATTTGTCTTGTAAATACCATACCATGGCCAATTTCAAGCTATAAGTGGTTTAACAACCAGTAGGAAAATTCTCTGAACACTTAACAGTCAGCACTTGCGAGCTGAGATGAGCCAGCTCTAAATGAGTCACTCAAATTTTCAGTATTTTCACAATTGTTTAATTCAGGATGTGTCCTAATACTATACCTTTTGTTTGTCCACACGTGTTTATTAAGAAGTGTGTTCAAATTGACATGTTATTGAGACTATTCTACTTGTTAATTTCTTGTTTAATTCCCTTTTTATTAGAAAACATGCTTGATACAATTTCCATCCAGTAAAATTTATTGAGATTGACTCAAAGTCCAGAAATGATAGATTTTTATAAATATTATTTGTGTGCCTGAGAGAAATGTTTTCTGTAATCTTTTGGTGCAATGTTCTGTATCCATTCAGTAGGTCAAATTTTTAATCTGGTTTAAATCCTCTGTGTCATTATAATTCTTCTTCTGCAAGCTATATCCGTGATAGAAGTATATTAAAATCTCCTGTGCTCACTTCAGCAGCACATATACTAAAATTGGAACAACACAGAGAAGATTAGCATGGCCCCTGCACAAAGATGACATGCAAGTTCGTGAAGCATTTCACATTTTTCAGAAAAAAGAATAAAAATCTCCTATTCTGCTTTTTTCCCCTCATGTAATTCTTTATTGGCTTTTGAAAACAGCATACCTTGTGCAACTCTGTACATTTTTATCTTATATATTACAAAGCCTTATGTTCTTGCATATCAAGTTGTAATATTTGTGTTAATTGAAACATTTTTCATTGTGAATTTATATTTCTCTAATAATGTGTAGAGTATGTTTTGTTTCATATTCATGTATTCTTCTAAGATATCTATTGATTAGTATTTCTAGTTGTATTTTTTCCATCCTTTTATCTATCACCGTTTTGTATCCTTACATTTTAGACATGTCTCTTGAAAATATTATATACAGGAATGTATGTGTGCATATTTATGAGTGCATAAATACAAGAATATGAGTATATAAAATATAGTACTCTTACATGTTAATTTTTATATTTCATGTGTGTGTATATATTAATAGCTTGAAAATCTTTTTTTTCCCCACAGAACTTATTCCATTTAAATTTTTTAAATTTCTAATATTTGGACATTAAAATTTTATTTTGTGCTTACATTTGCCTTGTTTCTTACAGGTTTATTACCTTCTTTTGAGTTTGTCTATTTTTATTATTTCTGTTTTTCTTCTGCTAGGGAATTATACTGTTTCTATTATTTTAATATTTACCCCCAACATTGAAACATACATAATCTCTAAAATTTTAAATTTACACAATATATTTATGCTTATTACAGGCAGTATAAAGATCTCAGAGCATTCCACTTTGCCCCCACTTACATTCTTACTGATTTTTTTTTAATCTGGTAAGACAATTCTCAGGTTTCCAACAATTGTACAATACAAGTACACTTACATTGGCATACCTAGTTATCATTTTGACCTTTTCTTCTTGCCTGAGAGCATGTGTGTCATAAAGACTGAAAACGCAGGTCCAAGATGGTAAGACAGGCTTTATGGTGGGTGATGATGGCTTGGCCTCATGGAGCCAGATTCAAGGAGATATCTAAGAGCTGGTGGTCAAGGCATAGCAGGGGTCAAAAGTTAAGTAAGAGCAGAGTAGTTAGGGAAGTCTAGCCACATAGGGATCTGGACCTTAGGCAAGGAGCTGGAAATCAGGGAATCTGGGCAAGACAAGACCCAGCAAGCTTTCCTGATCACAGATATGAGGCTTCACAACCAGAAGACCTGTACACTGAGGCACCTCCCAGTACCATCAGGGAGCATCTTATGTTTCTTTCGCTGAGAGGGGCACAAGCCCACAGGTGTGTTCAGTAAGTCTGTCAGGGAGCTGGAGGCTCAAAGGAAATAGAGTCAAATAAGAACAGACCACATTGCAACCACTGACACTGTTCTCTTCAAAGTACTGATCTCCAGAGCATAGCTCAGTGACCAGCACTTAATAGGCACTCAATCAATACATATTTGTTGACTTATTTACTGATTCATTGAACAATGGGAATATGCCACCTTTAGAATGATAAAAACATGAATTGGATATGTTTTCTAACCTCCGAGTACTTATATCTAGGGGCTGAAGTCAATGTAACTAAAATACAAGGCATGATATAAGTACTAAGGAGAAGTTAAAGTGCAGCCATTAGTGCTACCTGGGATTATCAGGATGGCTTCATGAAGGAGGTAGCAGGCTTGTTGGGAAGGTCAACTAGGGGGCATCTTCAGGACATGGACAGCCACAGGGAGCATTGCTATTATTCTGAACCTGTGCTTCCTGAGTTATTAGCACTGAGGTCAGGACAAGGCCTTGCTCTGTGATGGACAGTGTTACTGGTGAAAACCTGGCAAACAGGAGAGATTCCTTTCTATCTTGTTCTACCTCTCCACCACCACCCAACTTGGAGTGCTGTTGTTTCTGCTTCTTAAAAGTCTCCTGCCCACGATGTTGAATAGACAGCCATCTGGTGATGTGTGTCTCACTTTACCTTGCAGTCCAGATGTATGAATCCTATGGCATTCTAAGTTTCTGAGAATGAGATCCAGGTCAGCTTCATTCCCATGTGTATCTTCTGCATAGTTCTGCCAACCCCAATGAGATAATAGCAAACATCTTGTACTTAAAGAGTAATCAGTTAATGAGGCCAAGTACAGTGGCTCATGCCTGTAATCCCAACACTTTGGGAGGCTGAGGTGGGAGGACTGCTTGAGGCCAGGAGTTCAAGACTAGCCTGGGCAACATGGTGAGATCCTCATCTGTACAAAACATTAAAAAGGTAGCTGGCTGTGCTGGCAAATACCTGTGGTCTCAGCTATTCTGGAGGCTGAGGCAAGAGGATCACTTTAGCCCAGGGTTTCAAAGTTGCAGTAAGCTATGATCACACTACTGCACTCAAGCCTGGGTGACAGAAGGAGACCCTGTCTCTTAAGAAAAAAAAAAGGGAGGAATCCGTTAAAAAGTATTGCGTAGGCTGGGCGTGGTGGCTCACACCTGTAATCCAAACACTTTGGAGGCCAAGGTGGGCGGATCACCTGAGGTTGGGAGTTCAAGACCAGCCTGACCAACATGGTGAAACCCTGTCTTTAAAAAAAAAAAAAGTATTGGATAAATGCTAGAATGAATGCCTGAATTTAAAAACGGGGGAAATAAATGGAACATAGGAGAAAGCACAAGTAGATTTGTCAGGTGGTTCACCAAAACAGAGCCGGATGAGAAAAGAAAAGAGCATTCAAGCGTTTGGATATCAATTGGCTATATAAAGGCATATCAAAATTCTGAGTGCGTGGGGGACAAGATAGAGGCAAGGTAAAAAGACTAGGAAAGGGACCAAGGCATATTCTTGAGGATCCTCAAAGTCCTTGATGATAAACATCATGGGATTCAGCTCTATGTTGAGGGATGGCCATGGGCTACATCACTTTCTACTACCAGCTTAGACTCCCCCAACCAGGGGAGTTTTTACTGCAGCAAAGCAAGCAAAAAGGGAGCACGCCGTGTAGCTTCCACATTCCGTATGCACAAACCCTCCCAGACTGCCAACACTCAGCTTTCCCACAATCCCCTGTAAGCACCAGAGAAGTTTCTGGAAAGGGAAACAAAACCTAGAGCCTGCCTAAGATTCCTTTAACTATGTCAACCTATGTGTCTACAGCATCATAGGACCACAGACCGAGCACCTGCTCTGACCTCCAAGGCTACTTAGACAAGGCAGCACAGGCAGGCAGAGCCAAGATTATTAGGGGGTCTCCCATGCTGTCAAGAGGGAGATAACCACTACCTGAGCCACTTCTCAGGCCCACTCGCTCCTCCACAGTGCCCTCCCTGTCATAGCTGTTTTCTTGTCACTTGTCATTCTGAATCTGTTTAGCACCTACATTATCCTGCCTTACAGGTACACATAGAGTTTATATGTTGCCATGCACAAAGATGAGAAGAGTCTTGACAATAAAATCATATCATGTTTCTATCATCATAGGGTCTAAGACAGTGTCATTCATCAAGGGTCCAACTGTGAGTCGGTCAACAAATACCTATAGTTCAATGTGTTTTAAATGCGAGGCTACACTCAGAAGATGTTCCATGGGAGGTAGGTTGATGTTGAGATTTGATTTGTGTGGTGGTTTCCTGGGGCTGCCACACAGTGGGTAGCTCAGAACAACAGAAATGGATTGTCTCAAGTTCTGGAGGCTGGATGTCAGAAGTCTCACAGTTCTGGAGGCTGCAAGTCATAAGTCAAGGAACCAACCCTGTGACAGGCTGAAGGCTGTGAGACAGAATCTGTTCCAAGCATCTCTCCCAGCTTCTGGTAGCCTCATGCATTCCTTGACTCATAGCCAGTGTTTTCCCTGTGTCTTCACGTCATCTTTCTTCTACACACGGCTGTCTCCATCTCTAAATTTCCCTTTTTTGTGAGTACTCCAGTCATATTGTCTTAGGGTCCACCCTAATGACTTCATCTAAACGTGAGCATTTGCAAAGACTCAATTTCCAAATAAGGTCACAGTCACAGGTACTGGGGGTTAGGACTTCGCATCTTTTGGTGCATATAATTCAACCCACAATAATTGTATTTGGATATTTGCAGATTCAGAGAAAGGGCATGTTAGGCTGTAGATAGAAAATAAGCTAAGGCATGGAGATAGGAAGGGTGGGATTTGTGTGCTTGAAAGAGTATATGGTCTCATTTGGTTCTGTGATTGGAATAATATCATGAAAATAAGTACATCTGAATACATATAAACAAATTTCATGTACATGGATATCCTAAAATTCCCAGTGTAGACTGACTCACTTTTATGTCACTGGTTCTAGATTTTCCTTGTGTGTGTGTTTCAAGAGGTTACAGTTGGCTTAAAATGCTGCCTTGGTGCATTTAACATCCCTTCTAGTTTCACGGAGGTGAGGCACCGCCTGATATAATAGGGTGCCCTTTGTGACAGGTTGTTAGAAACTGATCAGGAAATCAGGACAGATGGGCTCTCAGAAAAAGAGACTGACACCTCAATCATCAACTCCCCTCAGAACATTATGTAAACCAAGCTCATTTTTCATTCTTCAAGCATCATGCTCTGTCCTGGATTGACAGCTCCCAGGAGACTGGCATGTGCAGCCTGCTCAAGGCTAAGAGTTAGAGTTTGTCAATCTCATCTTCATTCAAGCACCACCTCATCTCAGCATGCCCTAGCTGTGACCCAAGTACCACTTCTGAGAAGTGCCACAGGGCCACATGTAAACAGATGCTCCACAGTTTTTTTTCTGGTGTTGACAATGGTGATGGTAGAGGGGATTCTGGCAGAACTATGACAGTGGTGATTATAGTACTAGTGACAGTAATGGTGGGAAATGTAATGTGTTAAGTCATTACTTCAGTGAGTATCACATGCCTGAAGCCTGGTGAGAGGCTGTAGAAATTTATCCCTCCCATATGCCTAGCTCTAGCCTTTTCCCACAGTGGATGCTAAGTCAATACTTGTTAATTAGATAAGTAATTATTCAATGTGATCATTTCTTATTGAGTCCACAATTCCATGCTCAGGAACTGAATCCTCACTCTGCAATTTGTTAACTCTTTGATCCTTCAGAATTTATAGCAACAAGAATTGATACTCTATCTGGACATAGTGAGCCTTCAGTTAATGGACTCTTAGTATTATTATCCTCATTTGAGATTTACTAAAACAACCTAGAGCTCTAAAAGGCTAGTCGTAGAGGCTGGGAACCTCTTTGCCCAGTTTAAACACCAGTATAGCAATGGGTGAACTGAAGGGGTGCTACCACATCTCTATAATCGATACGCATGATACGCATCTGCCTCTGCCCCTACACAAGACTAGCTATGGGTTTGCAGTGAAGTTTATAAATGACCAACATGCCAATAAGTGACTCAGCAATAAAGGACTGAAATTGTTGTTATTGATTCATTAAATCAAACCTCATTAGCTGTGACTAATATCTCTACATCCTGTGTCTTAGGAAAGGAGGGGCTAAGGAGCTGACTTGCGCATCACCTTTGTTCCTCCATTGCAGCACTTCTCAGAGAAGTGAGAAGGCACAGGGAAGGGCCAGTGCCTCATCAACAAACAAGTTCTACTTTAGCTTGGACTGGATTGCCTTTTGGATCATGTTCATTTTCACACGGCTGATAAAGACAAACCCAAGACTGAGTAATTTATAAAGAGAAATAGGTTTAATGGACTCACAGTTCTGTGTAGCTGGGGAGGCCTCACAGTCATGGTGGAAGGCAAAAGGCACATCTTATATGGTGGCAGACAAGAGAGCGTGGGAGCCAAGCAAAAGGGGAAACCCCTTATAAAATCATCAGCTCTCAAGACTTACTCACTACCATGAGAACAGTGTGGGGGAAACCACCCTATGGTTTAATTATCTCCCACTGGGTCTCTCCTACTGGGTCCCTCCCACAGCATGTGAAAATTATGGGAGCAACAAGTCAAGATGAGATTTGGGTGAGGACACAAACCATATCCAATTGTTTTTTTATCAACTTCCTTTTCTACTGATGGCCTACCCCTTTATATCCTCTCCCTATTACCTCAGTGAGGTATTAAATAAACTCATCTAGTTTCTGCTCAAATAAGAAGGGGAGCCATATTCTGGAAAAGGCCAATGTCCATTTATAGTGACATATATGAAGATATTGTGTATCTTTCAAGAAAGTGGTAAGTAGCTAGCTTAGACAGCGGATATCTCCCTCTCTCTCTCTCCCTGCCTCTCTCTCTTTCCCTCACAAACATACACACTGAGGCCTTCAGATTTTAAGAACACACACACATACGTACACACACCCACACCCACACACACATTTATTAAGCAGTTCTTGAGGGTGAAGTGATGGCTTAGAAGAGGAGGCAGGTGCATAGGCAGAGAGCTCATGTCCCACGCAGGGTGATCAGCCCTGATGGAGGTACAGACAATTTGCTGTGAAAACCTGAATGAGTCCAGCTGGGAGGATTGGAGAAGTCAGCTGCAGCCCATTTCAATCAGGGCTTTGTTTTTCCCAGCTTTGTTAGTAGCTGATTGTCTCAATTTTGGTTAGATCTGAATCAGCTGTTAGCATTGTGGAACGATCCAGAACAGCTATGCTTCCATGTTTCTTAACAATAGCTCATATTTATTTAGTGCAGCTTTTCCACAACCTCCACCATATATTATTTTATCCTCCCATGATCCCTGTGAGCTAGCTCTGAGAAACCAAGGATGGGCAATGCCGAGCTCACTGCTGCCACCCAGCAGGAGGAACTCAATGTGTGGGATTGGCTGAACAGGATTGGCTGGCCACGTGGATGAAGGAAAATACCTTCATTTTCAAGCTTCAAAGGTCAGCAGCTTTCCTGAAATGTCATGGGTCCTTAATACCAGATGGGAAACAGAATCCAGCCTTTCAATGTTTTTGTCCACTTTTCTCACTACATCTTTATGTGCCACATAGTCAGGAATCAGCCATTCACAAGGTGAGACTGGTTTTCTTCCCCAAAATTTCCAACCTTACTGGAGTTGACTTATTTTTTCATAGGACCTCATGGTTATTTTCAGCCTCCACACTAATTTGCAGATTTCAGTAGAAGAGTGAAGAAAATATTTTTTGATTGTCAGTATCATCACCTCCTTTATCAAAATTCATTTGGAAAGGCTATGCGCTACATGAGACATTTGCATTGATTAAAGTCACCTTTTGTACTTCCATTCCTTTGCCAGACGGACTTCTTATTACTTGTGGCCCCAAGATCGCAAGCAAAAATTACTTACGTATTTGTATATTACTTAAATGTATACTTAATTTTTTATACAAAAGATGATATAATCACAACCTTAAAGACGTAGAAGAAAATCACTTAAAAACTCTTACGGCCTTAATACCAGGTTCATTTTTCATATCACCTTCCCAGATTGGTCATAGTGCATAGCGATAATTACAATGATAGTTTCAGACCATTTTCTTAAATCTTACTTTATCAATTACCAATCTATCAAAACTATTTTCCATATTGTTCCATAGACATTATGGTTATAATTATCATTTTAATAACTTCATAATGTTACATCACAGTGATGCACCATCATTTACTGACTCTTGAGCCCCTCATGGTTGGTCATTATTTCCAGTTATTTGTTACCATAGATAACATAGCAGTGAAGCTATTTTAATCATAGACTAGTGGGTTTATTTTGATGCCTATGACTCATGCTGATGCCCAGGGGTTTCATTTGTAGAATTCAGCAATGTTCATTATCTAGTTACTACGTGCTGAATGTTATGAATATTATGTTATGAATACTAGAATATTATACATTTCTTTCCTTCAAGAAATGTCAAGCTTCATTGGGAATGATATAAAGGCACATGAGGCCAGAGGAAGCTGTATGAGGAAGCACATTATGACATCCTCATACTGGACAGACACCAGGGGCTCTGAGTTCTTTGAAAAATGAGTGAGTCAAAGGGGATGGTTGGAAGGTAGACAGAGGACAAAGCACAGTGTCTACTTTGTCACTGCTCAAGACCCCCCTGCTGGGGCTGGTCCCTGCCATACCTCTCAGAGCAAGACTACCCACACTTCACCTACATGCTGACGAATTGTCAAGGCCAAAGAAATTAGTAATGGGGAACAGGGGAGCCCCAAACCATCAGGAGAAGGAACAGGATGAGGGAGTCAGGAGACAGAGACAACAGAATTAGGCTCAGGGATGGCATTGTGTTTCTGAGCTTGGGGGCAGGGCTTCACCAGGTGACTCTGGTACTGAAGCCTGCACTACACAGCACAGAAAACTCCCTCAGGGTCAGGGCAGAGGCCAAGATACCTCAGGGGGACCAGAGGTCTGTGTTTGCCTCCTCTTCCGGGAAGCAGAAACCCTGTCAGGAAGCACATTAATCCCACAGAACACTATGATGGTATTTCATTCAGATATCCACTTGACAAACATTAGACAGCTGCAGGGCTTCTGTGTTCTGGGAACTGTGCTAAACTTTGGGGCCATATATCGGAGTAATATGTGGTTAATTTCAAGGATCTTATAATCTATTGAAGGAGACAGACTTACCAACAACTACCTACCTTATCTGTAAGATAGAGCCAAATAAAATGAGCTCTACAACTAGAGAAAGGAGTGGTGCATTTTGAGTGGGGTATCCAAGGAAGGATGGAGTAGATGTATTATTTGAATAAGGCTTGGAAGGAGAAGATTCCCATAGTCTGAGAATGGGACAGGCAGTAGGGAGGGCATCAAGCTTAGGCAGTCCCAGGGGCACGAACGGGTAGTGAGCCTGGGTAACCATGAGCAGGCAGTTCGGGGGAACAGAGCCTATACCTGGAGATGTGCTGCATGCTGAGACTAGAAAAGTGGGTGGGGCCAGATCCACTGATGCCAAGAAATATGATCTGAGTTCTCCATCCATGAAGAGCTCCCAAAGGAGCCTATGAAGTTCCTTCATTCTTTGGAAGCCCTGTCCTGTACTTAGCATGGACTCACCACCAGCTCCTCATTACTCACCAATTTGTCCCCAGACTACAATTTTCACCAGGGCCCTGGCGTGTCCTGGAGCAGTTGCAGCCCCTAGCTTTGGCACCCAGCCAGCTGCCCTTTACCCTTACACACAGGGCTGGAGCACCTGCTGAGCTTTCCTGTGCACCAACCTCCTGGCTCCTAGCCTTGCCTTTGCCAGCCCAATATTGGAGCAGAGCGCTCCAGATGACTGAACCCACCATGCTTCTAGGAGAGGGTAGAATAAACCCTACATACACTAGGTCATCAAGGAACCAAGCCGCCACAGTGGCTCTGAAACAGCATAACTCCAGGAATACAAAGTCAGGAGGCTGTTTAAGGAGCCCAGCCGGCCCTTTGCATTAACTTCTCCAACCCATGCAGCACTGGACATCATGCTTGGGACAAAAAGAGCACGGTAGTTGGGTGCAGTGCTTCATGCTTGTAATCCCAGCACTTTGGGAGGATAAGGCAGGTGGATCACCAGGTCAGGAGTTCAAGACCAGCCTGGCCCAACATGGTAAAACACTATCTCTGCTAAAGAAAAGTACAACTAAACTCACCCTTAAAAAAAAAAAGTACAAAAATTAGCCAGACGTGGTGGCAAACACCTGTAATCCCAGCTACTCAGGAGGCTGAGGCAGATAATCACTTGAACCCGGAAGGCAGAGGTTGCAGTGAGACAAGATTTCACCACTGCACTCCAGCCTGGGCAACAAAGCGAGACTCCATATTAAAAAAAAAAAAAAAAAAAAAAAGGTAGCAAAAAGGCCAGAAGCTTTTTGACAATTAGAAGGCAAGAACAGAAAAAAAAATTGCTTTCTAGTTCTAAACTCTAAGCCTCAGGGGGCATCATTTACATGGTATCTCTGGGAGATTTGTTCACTCTGCTAAATTTAATTGAGTAATTAGTATTTGCACAGCATTGTATTGAATGTCATTTTAGATGCAGAGGTGAAGTGGATAGAGACCTTTCCCTCAGGAACATAGAGTTTTCAATGCAAAATGAGACACAGCCTGAAGAGAACGCATGGGAAGGGCTGTAACCTGTGAGGAGGAGTTGAATTCTTTCAACTTGGAGAGAGAAAGAGGCAAAGCACAAGAAAGCTGCAGAAAGGTGATATCTGAGCCAGGGGAAAGCAAGGCATTGAAACACGAGTGGAATTTGGGCAGGGGCAGATGGGGGTGGGGTGAAGAGAGCTGTCCAGTCAGTAGGGACAGAGAGGTTTACAAGCCCAGAGGTGGGGAAGGGTGGAATCCATCAGCTGCTTGAGCACAGACATGCTGCTTTTCATTTCAGTATCCTCCATGCCTTGCCCAGAAGTTCAATAAATATCCAGTGAGTCAATGAATGAGGGAGTGATAAAGAAAAAGCAGTTTGATTTAGTTGAAGCATAGGGAACATGAAAAGAGTAATGAGAAATAATGTCGCAAAGGCCACACCTTGAATGAACGTGGACTTTATTCTGCAGGGAAGAGAAGAGCCGCTGAGAGGTGTTTAGCAGGGTTAGAACATGATGAAAGCGGTGCTTCGGTAAGATTAACCTGATACGTAAGACTGATTTGAGGGAGGCAGAGAGACCACTGGGGAGGTTACTGCTGCAGTCCAGGCAAGAGGTAATAAGCACCTGAATTAGGGCAGCAGCAATGAGAACAGAGGAGGGGACAGGTGAGGGAGAGAACAGGAAGGCCACATTGACAGCAGATGGGCTGTTGTGGGGGAGGGAGGGAGATGCAGAGATAACAGGGAGATTTTGAGCCTGGGTGGCAGGGAAGATGGTGATACCATTAACAAAAATAGGCAGCACAGGAGGTGGCGCTGGCTGGAGAGAGAAGATGACGAGCTCTGTTTGGCACATACTGAGATGTGGAGATACGTTCTTTTCTACCTGAACATGAATCATCTCTTTATCAGGAAAATACTTTAGAGAGGTAGAGGGGCTCTGCAGGCCAAGCAGCAGTGTTGTTCCATTTTTATGGACTAGGTCAAGACCCGAGCCATTTCCTGAATGCAGATTTTACAGACAACTCTATGCTTTACACAGAGAAAATTTTTGGGAAAAAAAATGTTCTGTTTTAATAATGACTTGTGATAAAAACCTGCTGGTGTTCTTCCCTTTCCTCATCCTTAATGAATTAGGAGATACTCAAAACCTAATTTTAAAAAAAAGGAACATGAAATGCTCATAAGCATCCTTTAGATCTTCTTTGCCAATAGGTCCCTTTCATTTTATGAAGCTAGAATTTCCAGTTTTTAAACATTACATAACAGGAGGATTTGATTATAGTTCTAACACTATTTCAACAATAACAAAAAAAAGTGTTAAATAAGCAATCTCTATGGACTGGTACCATAAGAGGCATGGTAAAAACAGTGATGAAAAGAGAAGAAAAGGTTTCCACCCTCAAGCAGGCCACAGTCTAGTAGAGGAGACAAAACAATAAGCACATATAGTGTGTGGTGTGCACTGTGATAGCGAGAAAAGCAGGTGTGCAATCATACCTATTTGAGATTTATTCTGTCTTCAGAGAAGTGATCTGGAAGACTCTGGAGGTGACACTTGACAATGGATTTGGAGGATTATGTTGGAACAATAATGGGAGGTCTTCTAAGCAAATATGGAAGGTAAAAAGCAAATGAAGATGATTTGGGATTTAAAGAGAAGAAAGGAGAGTAACAAGAGAGAATTACGGGCCAGATCTTGAAGGGCCATTATGTATGTCACCTACTGAGAGAAACAGCTTTTAATTTTGATGAGGTGTTTAGGTTTGCACTCTAGACAGGCCACCGTGGCAGCTTTACGGAGAACGTCTTTGAGGGGTGTGAGATGGGGCCAGGACAACAGCCAGGGGTCTTGCCATAGTCCAGGTGACAGATGGCAAAGGTGAGAGGAGATGAAGAGGCAAGAATAACATAAAAAATGGTTTAAGGAAATACAAATCAATGGACTGGTTGATTAATTCGAGAGAGGACTCTAGGATAAATCTCAGATTTCTGGATGATGTTCCCACCTATAGAGAAAGAAAATACTGGAGCAGAAATACTTTGAGATGAGGATTTTATGTTCAGATTTTGAAATGTTGAATTAAAGATATTTGAAGTCATCCAAGTGTAGCTATCCAATAGATACCTTGGCGTGTATATGCCTGACAAAGGGGACAAGTGAAGATAGGAAGCACAGGACTGTGATCCTTGCATGTAGGGAAATACACATAGGGCAACATGTGATATCTTACAATTTGGTGTCAGAAGTCACATGAAGTCTATTGGGTTTGCTGCCACACAGGTCTGCTCAGGTTCAAATAGTTTTTTACTTGATAGAAAATAGGAATATTTCAACAACAACAACAACAACAAAAAACAGAAAGAAAAGAAAAGGAAAAAAGGGAAAAGAAAGGAAAGGAAAGGAAGAAAAGCATGTAGGACTGAAGATATTCTTGTGGCCAGATTTGGAAAATACAATCTGCCCTACCTGCCTTAATGACCTAACAATCCCACTTCAAGGTATTTATCCAAGAGCAGTGAAAGTATATGTCCACAAAAAGACATACACAAATGTGTATATCATCACAATTAATAGCATCCACATTCAACTCAAATGTCCACCAGTAGGAAAATGGATAAACAATGAAGGTATAATCATATGAAAGAATGCAACTCAGCAAGAAAAAGAAATGGATTACTGATACACAATAACTTGGATGATTCTTACATTATTCTAAGCTAAAGAAGTGAAAGAGTATCTATATTCTATTTAAATGAAGTGCTAGAGGAGGCAAAACAAATCTTTGGTGAAAAAATGTCAGAAAAAAAGTGGTTTCCTCTGGAGGATGGCAGTGTTGACTGGGAAAGAGAATGAGAGAATTTTCTGGAGTGATGGATGTATATTTTAATAGGAGCATGTGTTACATAGACATGTGCATCTGTCAGCCTTGATGAATCTGTGCATTTACACTATTTTTCCAGACAAAATGTTATAACCAAAGTTGAACTCTGGTTAATTTTAGGTTTGGCTTTAGCAGTGATATGGATTAAGAATTCTGAAACTTTTCCGTATGCTCTAGGTTTGAGAAAATGAGTAAATATATTGGCAATAATAAGAGCCAAGTTTCTTACTGTTGGAGAAGAGAGTTGTCATACAAAAAGGGGAGAAAGTGTCCTCTAGAATATATGATTTTCCTATGTATTAATCTATCTTTCTGTTATATATATGTACATAGTCTAGCTCTGTCTCCAAGAAAGCCTAGAAACAATAATATAACGGTCGCACTAAGTGTGAACAGAACCTAGATCATAGTTTCTAAATACCATTCTCCATTAAAAGGGATCCAGATTCCTTGGGAAAAAGGCTGATCCCAAGCAAAGAAAGGACAAGATGAGCCTGAAATGTCTTGTTGCACAAGAAAGGAAGAAAATTCTCAAAAAACGTTGGGGACACATCAAAAGGACACAAAGTCAGCTTGAAAGAGCTCCTACTGGCCAAATCAGGGTAATTTGAACATCAAAAGAAATAATAACTTATTATAACTGATTAAATAACATAAGAATCTATTTTAAAAACCTTTCAACAAACTAGCAATAGAAGGAAATTGCCTCAACATAGTAAAGACTACATATGAAAAGCCCACAGAAAACATTCTATGGTTAAAAAAAAAGTGTTTTATCTAAGGAATTTCTAAGGAATAAGGCAAGGATGCCCACTCTTGCATTTCTATTCAATGTAGCACTGAAAGTCTTAGCCAGAAAAATTAGAAAATAAAACACATCTAAGGCATTCAGAACAATTTTACTTCTTCCTGTTTACTGATAACATGATCTTATATATAGAAAATGCTAAAGATTCCATTAAAAATGTTAGAATGAATTCAGTATAGTTGCAGGACACAAAAATCAATATATATAAGTTGATTACATTTGTATACACTAACAATGAACTATGAAAAGGAAATTTAAAAATCAATCCCATTTATAATAGTACCAAAAATAAAAATATAAATAAACTAAGGAGGTAAAAATTTATACTGAAAACAAAATACTAATGGAAGAAATTAAACAAGATACAAAGATATTCCATGTTTATGGATTAGAAAATATTGTTAAAATGTTCATACTACCCAAAGCAATCTACACATTTTATGTAATCTCTATCAAAATTCCAATGACACTTTTTACAGAAATAGAAAAAAATTCTAAAATTCATATGAGATGACAAGAGATTATGAATAGCCAAAACAATCTTGAGAAAGAACAACAAAGCTGGAGATATTATACTTTCTGATTTCAAAATATATCACAAAGCTATAGTAATCAAAATGGCATGATATTGGCAGAAAGACAGACATATAGACCAATGGAACAGAACAGAGCTCAGAAATAAATACATGCATATTTGGTCAACTGATCTTTGACAAGGGTTCCAAGAACACACAATGGAAAAAATGATAGTCTCTTAAACAAGTGGTTTGGGAGAAAACTGGATATCTACAGACAAGAGAAAAAATGAAATTAGATCATTATCTTATACATGAAAATTAACTCAAAATAGATTAAAGAATTAAGTATAAACTGTACTGAAACTGTAAAACTCTAAGAAAATATAACATGGGGGAAACCTTCATAACATTGATCTTGGCGATGATTTTATGGATATAATTCCTGAAGCACAGACAACCGAGACAAAAATAAACAAATGAGACTACATCAAACTAAAAAGCTTCTGCATAGCAAAGAAACCAATCAAGAATGAAAAGACAGCCTGCAAGATGGAATAAAATATGTGTAAGACATATATGACAAGAAGTTAATCTCCAAAATATATCAGAAACTCAGTAATAAAAAAAGCAAAACAAAACCAATTAAAAATGGGCCAAAGGCTTGAATAGATATTTCTCCAAACAAGATTCTCAAATGGCTGATAGATATATGAAGAAAATGTTCAGTGTCTAATCATGAGTGAAATGCAAATCAAAACCACAATGAGGAATCAACTTACATTTGTCCTGATGACTACTATCAAAAAGTAAATAAATAAAAGACAAGTCTGGGTGAGGATGTGGAGAAATTAGAACCCATATATACTGTTGATGGAAATGCAAAATGGTGTAGACACTATGGAAAAAAATATGATGGTTCCTCAAAAAATTAAAAAGAAAACCACCATATGATCCAGTAATCCTGCTTTTGGGTATTTGTCTAAAAGAATTGAAATCAGGATCTCAAAGAGATATTAGCACTCATGTGTTTACTGCAGAGCTGCTACAATAGCCAAGCTGTGGGAACAACCTAAATGTCCATTTACAAATGAGCAGATAAAGAAAATGTGATATGTACATGAACAAAATACTACCAGCCTAGACTGGTGCCGCAGCTCACACCTGTAATCCCAGCACTTTGGGAGGTCGAGGTGGGTGGATCACCTGAGGTGAGAAGTTCGAGACCAGCCTGGACAATGTGGTGAAACCCTGTCTCACTAAAAGTACAAAAATTAGCCGGGTGTAGTGGCAGGTGCCTGTAATCCCAGCTACTGGGGAGGCTAAGGCAGGGGAACCACTTGAATCTGGGAGGCAGAGGTCGCAGTAATCTTTGATCATGCCATTATACTCCTGGGTGACCTCCCCCCACCCAAAAAAAAAGAAATACTACTAGCCTTTAAAAAGGGAAGGCTATTCTACAATATGTGACAATATGAATGAATTTTGTGAGCGTTATGCTAAGTGAAACCAGTCAGTCACAGAAGACAAATATTGACTGATTCCACTTACATGAGGTATCTAAAATAGCTAAACTCATAAAATCACAGAGTGGAATCCCGGTTACAGGGAGGGGGATATGGGAAGTTACTACTCAATGGAAATAAAGTTTCAGTTAAGCAAGATGAATAAATTCTAGAAGTGTGCTTAACACATTATACCTATAGTTAACAATAATGCATTGTACACTTAAAAATTTAAGAGGGTAGATCTCATGTTAAGTGTCCTTATCACAATAAAATATAATTTAAAAATTAATCTGTAAGGTCTTACAGATATAACTAAATGTGTATTTAAAAGAGCCCAACAAGTAAATACGGAAGCAATGAAGGACTTGGAAAATCATCAATGGGTGTTAAAACTAGTGAGTTAAATTCTCTTGAAAGACAGGCTCTTATCCTGAAACTATTTTTTCATGCATTACTTATTAATTACAAAGGAAGAAAATGTGACTTAACAGAAGTGAAAACTGGCAGATGCTACCTTACTCAAATAAGCAAAGTTAACATCACCAATATTGGGACAAACTGACATTTTAAGCCTGCCAAATGATAATTCTGCCAAAAAATTCCAAGCCTCAATGTACTCCTGAGGAAATAACAAACTCTGCAGAGCCAGCAGCCCTCCCAGGCCACCATGGAGGGGAAACAGCTGTCAGTCAGCTTTGGTCGGCCTGCCCTCTCTTCTGCTCTAAACCCTTCATTGGCTCCCACCTGCCCTGGGAAAAGACACAAGCTTCTTTATCAGCATTAAATAGTTACATGTCATTGAGCCTCTCTTTGTGCCTGGTAGTATGAGAAAAATTCAGGGTCATTACTGCATTTCACGGTGTTCTATGTGCCCACTTTACAAACAGGGAAGTGGAATGCTTTTGTCAACAACTGCCCAAGCAGAGAGATCTGTGAGGTTGATTGTGTGAACCTCTTTCCTGTCCTCTATGGCAACTGGCCTTTGTTGAAGACCCAGTAAGGATTTAGGACTACAGTGCTGGCATTGGCATCTTTCTAGATGAGTGACCTGGACAAAGTCCTCAAGCTTCATTTTGCTTATCTGTCAAGTAGCAGTGAAACAACACTTTCCCTATTTGAGTGGCAGGAGGATTCAGGAGCATAGTAATTACAAAGCAAAAAGTGGGCTGGGAGGACAACAAGCACTCCTAGCTTGGTGCCTGGCACACAGCGGGCATCAGTAAAGGCTGGAACAGCAAAGCAGTGTTTATATTATTAAAAATATGAAAAGGACCAAATGTCTGATTTTAGAGGATTGCTTAAATAAACAGAGTACATTTTACAATGGCAAAAAAACAAAAGACAAGCCCTTCTGATTTTGGATTTTAATATTAACAGTATCTGCTAGGCCCCAGTGTTTGTTCTGAGGTCTGAACCCAGGAAACTGCTCTCAAGGAGGGCATGTGCACACTGATGACCAGAGACCTCTCCTGTCACCTCTTCCCAGTTTGTACTTCTCCCTGTAACAAATGCACATGCCAGATTCCCTCTACCTGGAATGCCACCCCTCGTCCCTAGCAAATTCCCACTTGTCTTTTCTGCCTTACCTCACTTCTTCCGAAAAGACTTTCCCGATGTCCCTCTTGCCAATCTGGACTCCCAACTACCCTACCCAAGGGAATGTTATTGTTCCATTTAAAAGAAGAAAGAAAGTATCAGACAAGCCCAAGTTGTGCAATTTTCTACAAAATAACTACCTAGCCCTCTGAAAAAATGTCAAGGTCAAGAAAGTCAAAGAAAAGCAGTGGAACTTTCAAATTAAAGAAACTAAAGAAACATCACAACTAAATGCAACATACAATCCTGGGTAAGCCTTGAACTAGAAAAAGATATAAAGAAAATTGAGAAAATGGATATTTGACTATGTAATTAACTACGCCAATTATGTTTATGTCAAATTTCCTGATTTTGATGATTATAGTGGGGTTTGATTATTGTACTGTAAGCGAATATCCTTGTTCTTTCTTTGGAAATACACAGTGAAGGATCGAGTTGTAAATGGGAGGTAATGCCTCAACTTACTCACAAATGGTTGAGAGAAAAGAACCATACACATACCAGGAAAAAGAGAGATGAGGAGGGAGAAATGAAAAGAGAAGGGGAAGAAAATAATAGACAATTTGACTGCAGGGCATATGGGAATTATCTAAGTATGACAACTTTGCTTTGGCATTTGAATGTAAAATTTTCTGTAAAGTTTATATACAAATAAGCCTAAACCAAGACTGGGAAGAAAAAGGAGGTAACACATTCTAGAGAGGTGTAAGAGTAGATTGAAACAGTATGAAAAGTATTGAAATGATTGGAGTCGTCCTAGGTTTCTAATAGGAAAGCCAGGTGAATGGTGAGGGTCTAATGGAAGAGGATCCACCAGGTGAGGAAGGCTGAAGGAAGTGAGATCATTAGATCACGGGAAACAGTATTGAATTTGATTTCTCGTGGAGCATTTGGGTTGAGCTATGCAGCAAGCAGGTGGAGGAGCTGGTCCGGGGCTCTTTCAGGCAGAAACACTATACTCACTTAACAACTCCTGAAGGTGGGAAGAAGAGAGAAGCCCCAGTTCACACACTTGTTTTATTCCAATTACTGCCTAAACATGTCTGACTTGGCCATTCCAGGCCACGGTCCTGAGTCTTCTGTGGTCCTGGACCTCTGTATCTGGTAGTCACTTTTTGAAATCAGGAGGAGTTTGAAGATGATAAGGACTTGAGTGATGGGAGAGGTGTGGGTGTTGGTTCTTACAACAGATGCAGGGAGGAGCACGTTTCCTGGATGTACCAACATGCCCTCTACCAGCACAGGGGAACCTCCCCTCCCATCCTACCCATCCCCCACTCAACCCCCAAAATATTAAATAACCTAAGAGCTCAAAGTCCTTCTGAGCAACCAAGAGATTCTGACCAGCAATAGAAGTTTTTTTCAGATACCTTGAACTTCAAAAAACTTCACAGAACTTCACTCACCTGGCTCGATAAAGGCTTCGACCCTCACCATCTATACCCAATTCACTTACGGCGAGCCCCACTTAGTTGCTGAATTAGCCTCAGTGGTGTCACACCGACATACACTGTCTCCAATTCAACGTGTATTGTTTTGTTTTGTTTTTCGTTTTTTCACTACCTACCAACACACAGGCTATTTATTTTTCAGCTAATTGTTTACTTAGCTTCTGGGTCAGGTCCAGAACTCTGCAATACTGCCTAGCTCCAACCCATTCTAATCCTCTTAAAAAATATTAGAAAATAGTTCAGAGGTACAAAAATTACACAAAGAATAAGATTGTTGTCCACAGCCATACCACCCTGAACAGGCCCCATCTTGTCTGATCTCAGAAGCCAAGCAGGGTCAGGCCTGGTTAGTAGTTGGATGGGAGACAAAGAATAACATCGTTTCTACATAGATGAGTTATATTACCACATGACAAAGTTCCAAAAGCTTAGCAGTTTAGAACAATACTTGTACTAGTTCACAATTCTGTAAATCAGACATTCAGGCCCAGTGGGGTTGGATTCTCTGTTCAGGGAAACACACAAATCCAAATATCGGTCAGACTTACTCACTGTTCATCTCATCAGTGGCTCAGCGTTCTTTTCCAGGCTTCTCTGGGTTAACAGAATTCAGTTCTTTGTTGGTGTAGGACCAAGGTCCCTGGTTCCTTGCTGGCTGTCAACTGGGTCTAGCCTCAGCTTACAGAAGCTCTTTCAGCTCCTTGCCACACAGACCCTTTCATTCCAGCAAGAAACAAAAACTCTCTCATGGAATCCCTCCCCTGCTTCAAATCTCTCTCGATGGGAAGAGCCCTACCCCCTTTTAAAAGGGCTCAGCTGATTGTGTTAGGCCCATTTAGGGTAACTTATCTTAAGGCCTATCTTAAAGTCCACTGATTAGGAACCTTAATGACATCTGCGAAATCCCTTCACAGCAGAAGCTCCACCAGTATTGACTGAATAACTGGGAGAAGCTGTGAGTATTCAGTATTGATTGGATAACTGGGAGAAGCTGTGAGTACACCAGGTGTAAGACTCTTAGGGACCCTCTTAGAAATCTGCCTACTACCCTTTAGGCACCCACCCTGTGAAAGGAAATATTCTAATAAACTGACGTCCCTAGGTAGCCTCCCTTTGCATCATGTGGTATTTATCATCACACATTGATGTGGTTTGGCTCTGCATTCCCACCCAATCTCATCTCAAATTGTAATCCTCATGTGCTAAGGGAGGGACCTGGTGAGAGGTGATTGGATCATGGGGGTGGTTTCCCTTATGCTGTTCTCATGATAGTGAAGGAGTTCTCACAAGAGCTGATGGTTTTGAGTATGGCACATCCTTACCTCCCACTCCACCCCTGTGCTGCCACCTTCTGAAGAAGGTACTTGCTGCTCCTTTGCCTTCTGCCATAATTGTAATTTTCTTGATGCCTCCCCAGCCATGCAGAACTGAGTCGAATAAACTTTTTAAATAAATTACCCAGTCTCAGGGAGTATCTTTATAGCAGTGTAAAAATGGACTATTATGGGAAATTGGTAGCAGGACGTGGGGTACCGCTATAAAAATAACCTGAAAATGTGGAAGTGACTTTGGAACTGGGTAACAGGCAGAGGTTAGAACAGTTTGGAGGGCTCAGAAGAAGACACAAAGATGTGGAAAAGTTTGGAACCTCCTAGAGACTTGTTGAATGGTTTTGACCAAAATGCTGATAGTGATACAGACAATGAAGTGCAGTCTGAGGTGGTCCCAGATGGAGAGGAGGAACTTACAGGGAACTAGAGTAAAGGTCACTCATGCTATGCTTTAGCAAAGAGATTGGCAGCATTTTGCCTCTGTCCTAGAGATCTGTGGAACTTTGAACTTGAGAGAGATGATTTAGTGTATCTGATGGAAGAAATTTCTAAGCAGCAAAGCATTCAAGAGATTGCTTGCTTATTCTGAAAGTGTTCCATTAAATCTTCACAAAAAGATAGTTTGAAATGGGAGCTTATGTTTAAAAGGGAAGCAGAGCATAGAGCTTTGGAAAATTTGAAGCCTGACCATGTGATAGAAAAGAAAACCCAGTTTCTGGGGAGATATTTAAGCTGGCTGCTTTATTTATTTGCATAAGCAATGAGGAAATTATGTATTTGTTAAGTGCCAAGGAAATGGGGGAAATGTCTCCAAGGCATGTCAAAGGTCTTCACAGCAGTACAGGGGCCTAGGTGGGAAGAATGGTTTTATGGGCCAGGCTCAGGGCTCCACTGTTCTGTGCAGCTTTGGGACTTGGTGCCCTGCTTTCCAGCTGCTCCACTTCCAGCTGTAGCTAAAAGGAGCCAACACACAGCTTATGCCATTGCTTCAGAGGGGACAAGCCCCAAGCCTTGGCAGCTTCCACATGGTTTTGGGCTTGTGGTGTGCAGAAAACAAGAGTTGAGCTTTGGGAACCTCTGCCTAGATTTCAGATGTTGTGTGGAAATGTCTGGATGTACAGGCAGAAGTCTGCTGCAGGGGAAGGGCCCTAATGAAGAACCTCTGCTAGGACAATATGGAAGGGAAATGTGGCGTTGGAGCCCCCACACAGAGTCCCCACTGGAGTACTACCTAGGGGAACTGTGAGAAGAGGGCCACCAAGCTTCAGACTCCAGAAAGGTAGATCCACCAACAGCTTGCACCCTGTGCCTAGAAAAGCTGCAGGCACTCAACACCAGCCTGTGAAAGCAGCTGCAGGGACTGTACCCAGCACAGCCACAGAGACAGAGCTGCCCAAAGCCATACTAGCCCCTTGCATCAGCATGCCCTGGATGTGAGACATGGAGTCAAAGGAGATTTGGGAGCTTTAAGATTTAATGAATGCCTAGCTGGGTTTCCACTACCTCCCCTCAGCATTACATTCAAGAGATTTATCTATGTTCATCTGTGCAGCTTTAGTTCATTTATTTTCATTGGTGTATAGTATTTCATTGTATGACCATATGATTATCTATGCATTCTTCTATTAATGAATATATAGATTGTTTTCAACTTCCTGTCATTATAAATGATACCAATACAAACATTTCTATATATGTTTCTTATGTGTATACCTAGAAGAGTTGATGGCCCACAGGGTATGAACATGTTCTCTTTTACTGGGTATCACCAAGTTGCTCTCCAAAGTAGTTGCACCAATTTATACACCAATTCCAGCTGCTATTTATTAGTAATATAAATGGTCAACTGATTGTGGGATTCATTATGCACCAAATAACTTCTGTACATACATTATTGTATTTCATTATCACAAACTTATGAGCACAGGATGATTGTTATCCCTATTTTACAGATAAGAACACTGAGACATAGAAAGAAGAAATATTTTTCCCTAAGTCACAAAATTAGTGACACAGCCAGGATTTGAATTCATCAACCTGAATCCAGAGAAAATTCTGCATCACTGTATGACACTGACTCCTTTTTCTCCTTTGAAAACAAGGCAAAATGCAAGTGGAAAAGGAAAGACAGGGTAGAAATCAGATGTGTGTCCCTGCCCCCCTCCCACTGCTTTCCTCATTGAGACATTCTTGGGACTCCATCTACTGGAAGATGAGTTATAAAATCTTATTATGTAGGAAGAAAATTTCAAAATATGGGACAGTACTGTGTAAATGGGGTTTCTGACCAGAGTCGTGCCTACAAAGACACATGATGCACTATTCTGAAGTCAAGTCAATCTCAACTTCAATTTATACTCTACTGCTAGCCAGGTGATTTTTTCAGCATGTCTTTTACCTGGTCCAATCCTCAGTTTCCTCATCTATAAAATTGGATAATGATAATATCTACTGAACAATATAAGAGTTGGTTGAAATAAGTGAAAACACCTTGCGCTGAGCCTAGCATCTGGTGGACACTCAGTAAATGTTGGTAAGTTGAATCCTTGGAAGTGGGAGATTTTAGAACCTTATACATTCTATTCTGTCTTTGAGATCTGAGGAAGCCAGCCCTCAAGGATATGTGTGACCATTCATAGTAGGAATGGTCCCAGCACTGTCAGAAGGTCCCAGTGGGGGTTATCATGAGGCTCCAGGCAGCAGTTACACAATTCGGGAAAGTGTGAGTCAGTCACATGGCACATGTGGCCATGGAACTCTGAGCAAGGAAGTGAAATACCATGTGCTGTTAGCCCCAATCTGTGATCCATATCACTCCAGCACAAAGAGATCAGATCCTCCAACACATAGGCGTATAGCCATGGATGCGGTTGTGCCTTATCAGCGAGGAAGAGATTCAAAAGCACCAAGAGCCAAAAGACAAAGTCATTGACATTTACTTTAGCTGAAGTCAGAGATATGCCAACAACGTCCACAGGGCAGCCAGAGTTCAACTTACAAAGCAGCTTCTGAAAGACATGACTCAGAAGTGCACACATGCAGCTTTGTCCACTTACTCTGCCAGCAACCTCTCCTTAAAAATCAAGGTAGGCTGGGGGCTAGATCAGGCTAACTCCCCTGCACCAGTTCTGCGCTTAGTGCCACCAAGTCCAATATAACCAAGCCCCGATCCTGGCTCTTGGGGACCTTGTCTCCGGCTGTGTCCAGCATCCTCTGCAACGGCATTCCACAGCTGTGTGCCCCTCACTCCAGTACCCTGGGTCTCGTTATTCCCCAGACTCCTCTCCCTCCTGCAAGAATCTAATCCGGTGAATCTGCAAGATAAATGGCCCATTATCTTGTCCTGGCTAAAATATGTCCCCTCATGAAGGATCACAGCTAACACTTCAAGTAATCAAGGGAGATGATATTGGTGAGATAATCTCTTGGCACATCTGCAAGCATGAAGAGGAGCCCTGGCAACTGCCAGGCTGTAGAATAAACAGGTAGATCATTTTTATACATTGTATTTCCAAAAGGGAAAGGCCCAGAACCAAACAGCATCCTCGGCCCCATACCACTGTAGGTCTTAGATGAAGTTGGCCTCATCTGGAAAAATCTGGCTCTGGGAGGAGTCAAAACTAGAAAGGAGGTTCTAAATGCCCCATATCCCATTGAGGGGATGACGGCTAAGAGCATGGAGTGGTGCCCTAGCCCAAAGTCCAGCAGTGAGAAAGGACTGGATCAGTTAGACGCCTAAGTCATGGGGATCATGGGAAAGGCACACATCTCATTCCAGCAATCCAGTGCGCTTGAAAACCCTGAAAACTGCCAGTGAAGTTTTGAGCTGCATGAGCCATTAAAGATACTGAAAAAGGAAGATAGAGGAGAAGAAGGGGGGAAGGGCAGAGGGAACGGGGAGAAAAAGGGAAAGGGAGAAAGAGGAGGGAGGAGGAAGGGGGAAAAGATCTTGCTTCTTTCACATAGCCCAAGGAGCGGAATCTTTTAGGAAGAATATCTTGCCTATTCATCTGACCTGTTTTGAATGAGAATGGAGAAATAGGGCTTGCTGTTGCCAGGCTGCAAGTACTAGCCCTTTTCCTGCTGGGATTGTGCTAGAAGAAAAATCAAACCGTGGCAGGACTTTTAGATCGAGGAGGTTGCCCTCAACACCAGCCTGGGGGAAAATAGTTCTAAGTGATAAGCTACCTTGGGTATTAAGCCCCCTAACTGGGGAGATAGATGGCCTTGGTTCCAAACTGTTTCTTTTTGGCCCTATCACAGTCTGGCTGAGAGTGAGTCACTTCCGAGCATTTCAGTCTCCCATCTGCAAAATGCAGTAACAGTCCTAGACCTGAGCATGGGGAGGGGAAGGGCAGAGAGAGTCTGGGGAGAGTAAATACAGCTTCAGATTCAGCTTGGCTTCAAGAACTAGGGCACCAATTCTTTTATTTAGGTGAGAAGTATTTGTGTCTATGTCAGGTGACAGATTTTGCCCCAGCTCCACCTGACTCTAATTTCCCTCCAGGGCTGAGCTCCATAAAAGACCTGGCCTGTGTGTGAAGGGTGGCAGAGTTTAGAAGTGTGTCCCCTCCCTATAGCCTCCCCAGGGCCCATCATAAATATATGCCTCAGCAAAATAAAAAATTAGCGTGATATCATCCTTTGGGGTCTCTGGAAAAGGGTCAAAACTACAAAAATATTGACAATGTTTATGGAATTTTTGTCATTATAAATGTGATATGTGTACATTTATAAATATTAAATGTTCAAAACCTATAAAAAGAGTAATAAAAATGATCCATAAACAACTGTTAATATTCTGGTGTATTTCCTTCCAATCTCTCTATATGTAAATAAGATGATGGGATCACATTATGTGAATCCAATTTTACATCTTACATTTTATACTTTACACTATACCGTGGGCATTTTCCAAAGTCTTCATTCTTCAGAAACATGATTTGTAATGGTTTCATAAAATTTCTTCCTATGAGTACAATATAATTTATTTAATCTTCATCCACTTAAGGACATTTATATAGGCTGTTTTCCATTTTTTCTCTTATAAATAATGATATACTAAATTTTTGGATGAATTTATGATTATTTCATTAGGATATATTCTTAGAAGTGAAATAACTGGGTGAAAGGCTGAAGAACAGGCTTTCAATGGTAAATAGCAAAAAGCCAAACTCGAACCAGGATGGCCACCAGCCACTATCGTGGCTATAGATGTTCTCAGGCACATCTAATGGGAGAAGGTATATTTCTGTCTCTGCCTTCCAAACAAGAGTCTTAAGATTCACCCTGATTGGGATATAGGTCTGTGCCCATCCACAAGACAAACACTTTGGACCAGAAGTTAAAAAGTTTTAATTGCCTAAGCCAATCAGAGACATCCATGTTAGTAGGGATGTCAACTCTCCCTAAAGCTCATGGTCTCTTGGAGAAGGATGGATATCCAGACAAAAACCTAACCAGTATTAGGAGGGAGAAAGGCAAAAATGACAGCTGAATAAACACCAACAAATAATAGCTGCAAGAATGAACTTTTTTGCCTGGCGTGGTGGCTCCTGTCTGTAATCCCAGGACTTTGGGAGGCTGAGGCGGGTGGATCACCTAAGGTCAGGAGTTCAAGACCAGCCTGACCAACATGGAGAAACCCCATCTCTTCCAAAAATACGAAATTAGGCTGGCGTGATGGGGCACACCTGTAATCCCAGGACTGGCTCCTTAATGCATGGAATGCTGTCGTTAGCAGGAACTTTAGAGATCACTTCCATTCATTCTACTTTTCAGCTGAAAGTGCCAGCCTTGGGCTAGTTGCTAGAGATATAAAAAAGAATCAGATATGGCCTCTACCCTCAAAATAGAAAAGCCAAGACAAATAAGTGCATGCGAAAAAAAGTGATATTGGTGCTGTGACAGCCATTTATTCAGCTGGGGCACAAAGAAGGAAGGGTTCAGACTAAGTCCACAGAAGAGGTGCCTTTGGACTGAGTTTTGAAAGTGAACAAGAGTTCTCCAGCTGCACAAAATGGGGTGGAATGTGCCAAGTATGGAGAAAATTAGGGGAAAGTTAGAAAGCATGAAACATCCTAGTATATTCTGTAGAACTACAGGTAATTCAGCATTTCTAGGTCATGAGGACAGAGGGACAAGAGATGGGCTATAGGAATTGATCAAACAGGCAAAAGAGCTTGGTGTTTATACCATGGGCTAGAAAGAAAAGGACATAGATACTTATTTCTGATATCATTATGGAAATTTAATGAAGCACCATACTGAAGGCAAGATCATTGTCATAGTCCAGGTATAAGATAGAAGAAGGAAGCCACCTGAGAGTTGGTGAAAATTAGAACGCTTTAAAATTAAAATTAAAATTAGAGCCAGACTTGGTTACCAGTGGGTTGTGGAGACTGGGGAATAATGAGCAGTATCAAAAGGCTCCTAAATCCACATTCATACATTCATGCATGCATTCAATCCTTATTCATGCAATATCTATTTGAGTACCTGCCAGATAGGCTTAAGAAATACAAGCTAGTCATCCCTGTCTTTATAGAACTTACAGATAATTAAACAAATGATAAAAATAAGAAGGATTGATGTTATGATAAGGGAAGTACAGAGAGATTAAGGGCAATTAATCTTGTCTAAGGGACAGATAGACCCAAGTTGAGAGAATGATATTTACACAGATATGAATGATGAGCTGAAGTTAGCCAGGTAACAGCAAGAGCGGGAAACAGTGTTGTGCATAGAGAAAAATAATTCACAAAAACCCAGAGGAAAGGAGCATGGCACACACATCTGGGAACTGAAAGAGGAAAAATATGGCTGTCATGTTAAAAAAAAAAAAAGAAAGAAAAAGAAAAAGAGGGAGAAGGGCAAGGCATGAGGCCAAAAACAAAGCTGGATCCAGAAAACAAATGCTAGGTAAGCCATGTTGCCCTTTCTATCTGATCCTAAAGGCCTGCTGAGCCCTGTTGCAGAGTTGAGAACATATTGTAAGTTCTCTAAACCCTGCAATGTGGCTTATCAGTTGAGTGGCATGATTAGATATGCATTTGGAAAAGATTATCCTATCTGCATTGCAGAGAATGGTTTGAAGAGGAGCAAGACTTGAGGGAGGAAGACCCGACAGGAGGCCCATGACATCAAAAGCAAATTAAGGGGAGGCAGCTGGGTAGTGCCTGGGGTGTCCATCTAAGAAGGAAATTAATTCTCACTAAGTTCTAAAACATCAATGGAAATGAACAAGAAGGAGACAATTGTATGTTCCGGATGTCTTGCCAAGTAGAAACATTGCATGTGATTGGAAAAATGCTTGGTTAGCCACTGTGGTTGTGGGATCCCTTCCTGCCTCAACCAGCCCCCAGCAACCCTACCAAGGGGCATGGTAGACTTACAGCAGATGATTTCTAAATTATTTAGTAAGGAAGAATGCAAGTGCGAAGTCAGAGCTGAATTGTTCAGCGCAATAAAACAGAGGTCAGCAAACTTTTTTTGTAAAGAGCCAGACAGTAAATAGGCTTTGTAGGCCAGATTGTGTTTGTCACCACTACTCTCCTCTGCCACTGTTGCATGAAAGCAGCCAAGTACAACACATAAATGAATAGGTATGGCTGTCTTCCAAAAAAACTTTATTTATAAAACAGGTGGTCAGCTCACTGGCCTTCATTTGCCAACCTCTGCAATAAAAAATAATTTGATTGCTCCTTCCATGGGTGTTGCTTTTCTACAATTTCACTGTAAATAAATGATAAATATACACTTAAACAATCTTGATGTGAAGGTGGGTCAAGAAACTAGTAATCCTGGAGAGCCCATACATCTTGCATCCCTGCCCCTTGAATGACAGATGGCTGTGATCTGGACTGAGGCAGTGGGAAAGAGAAGTGGATGGAGCTGAGGTCTATTTAGATGTCGGCAGTATTAGTTCTCAGTGATTGATTGGATGTGGCATTAGGTAGAGAACAGAGTTAAGAAAGACTTCTGCATTTCTGGTCTTGCCAGCTGGTAGACTATGGGGGCAAGAGAGGAGAGGGAGCTGTTTTGGGGAGTGGGAATGAATAGAGCACTTTAGACGTTTTCTATTTAAAGTATCTGCATGACATACAGATGGAGTGATCTCTCTAGTAAGAAATGGGATTTCTGAGCCTGGAGCTCAAGACACACTTCCTGGCTGGAAATATAGGCTTGAAAGTCATCAGTAAGGATATGAATAAAAGAGCCCAGAAAGAAAGAACAGCAGAGGGCTAAGAACAAGCCCTAGGATCAATGCAACAAGAAGAGCTAACGATCCTATATATATATGCACCCAATACAGGAGCACCCAGATACATAAGGCAAGTTCTTAAGGACTTACAAAGAGACTTAGACTCCCACACAATAATAGTGGGAGACTTTAACACCCCATTGTCAACATTAGACAGATCAACCAGACAGAAAATTAACAAGGATATTCAGGACTTAAACGCAGACCTGGAACAAGCAAACCTAATAGA
>PVKP010020759.1:0-40243 GCA_004027715.1 Plecturocebus donacophilus
TGGAGACATAGGGCTCCAAGCCCCAAGCCCTCCCACCCTGTGCCTTTTCTCATATGATGTCTCTGCTGGAACTGCTCCTTCTCATTCTGTGAAACCCAGATCTCCACTGCTGCCTCTTTGGTGAACACTTCCTGGATCCTTACCTTATACTCATCCATACCCCTCCAGCAAATTGAAACCTACTTTCCTCTGTGGTCCCATAGCACTTGGCTCCTGGGATTGTTGCAGTTTGTTTTCCACTGTCTGACTCTCCCATTGCTTGTGCATCATCAGATTTTACTGGGTACCTAAGGCACAGAACATAGCTTAGCTGAATAGTACTACATCCAGAATGCTAATTAGAGATACTTACGTAAAGCACTGTCTTAGTCAGTTTGGGCTGTTGTAACAAACTGCCATAGATTGGATGGTTTAAACAACAAACATTTATTTCTCACAGCTCTAGAGGCTGGTAGCCTTGGGTTCTTGGTGAGATGCCTCTTCCTGGTGAACAAACAGTTGCCTCTTTGTTGTGTCTTCACAAGGAGACAGAGAGAGCTGTGGTCCCTTCATCTCCTTATAAGGGTTACCCATCATGGGTGATCCACCCTCCTGAACTCATCTAAACCTGTTTACCTTCCAAAAACCCCCCACCTCCAGCAACCATCACATCGGGGATTACATCAATATGTGAATTTTGGAGACACATAAACAGCCCAGGGCAAGCATCTGACAATTGATGGTTTGCTTTGTGCCAGGCACCATGCTGAGAACTTCACAGGCACTATCTCACTTAACATTCACCACAAGCTACAGCGTCTTCCCCTCCAGCAGCTAGAAGACTAGGGCTAGAAGAGGGCAAGTGACTTACTCAAGGCTACATGGCTAGAAATTGATAGCAACTGGACTTAAATCCAAGTCTGACTCTACAACATTTATTTCTTAAACGTTTTAAATTCAAATATAGTACCTATATATGGTAAGGAATAAAAAGAATGTAACTCCCTTAAAAGATAAAAAGTATCCCTGCTACCCAGATCAACAACACCTCTCCCAAAAGCAATCACTGTTGTTAATTTCCTTTTTCTTTCTAAAATTAGTCTATACATATATTCTTCTGTTTGCTTTTACACAGTAGCATATGCTAGATATTCTTCTACACCTTGCTTTTTTTCCACTTTACTTATATCTTGGAGATTGTTCCATTATCAATGGCTAAAGACCTAGCCTTATTCTTTTTAAGAAATGCAGAGCATTCTATAAATTGTTATAACGTGTTATTTTTTCTTCCATATACCCTTTCTTCTGATATTATAACTTATTTAATCAATCCCTGCTGATGGGTATCCAGTGGTTTACTGTCTTTTGCCATTATACTGGGGCTATAAAGTGTATCCTTGTCCATAAGTCTTGGCTCGAGTTCCACTGCATTTAAATCTTTGTTACTTCTGGAATCTTTAGCATAATAAGTGAGGTTCAGAATGAGTAAAGCACATGCTCTTGACCACTATACGATGGCCAAATATCTTACCTGGCACACAGCAGGTGCTTGTACATGGTTGCCAATAACAATGACAATGGTGATACTCCCAGCAGTAACCATGAAAGCACATCCTTGGGGAATGCTGTTGAATATATGAAGAGGCAGTTAGTCCACAGCATTAAGGAGGGCTAACTGGAAGTCTTCTCACCCTCAGTGGGAGTAGCTCTAATAGTCACTTACCCATCAGAATGAATGAGTTTGCAGAACTTTCCTGCAAGTCATTTTTGACATGGGGAGGGAAGAAAGACGTCACAAGCATACAGTTATGGGATGCAGCCAAAGGGTTCTGACCCAAGATGGAGGAGCTTCTAAAGACACACTCTTGGAATTCATTTAAGGAACTCCTAGTGCACAATTCAGAAGAACCACTGTCTGCACAATATTCAGTGGGTGCAGGCTAACAGGGATGGCTAAGTGCCAGAGGGAATGGAGGCAGGTACTTGTGTTAAGAGAGGTGATGGGTGAGGAGGCAAAGCCAGCAGAGGTCAGACCAGATGTCTGAACACGGAATGGACCCTTTGGTTGCATGACAACACCCAGGGCTTATGGCGAGCAGTAAGAGGCTCCTGTTTGGGACTGGGTGATGAGGCACCTTTGCTCCCCAGACAATTGGTGTCACAGTGCAAGAGCAGGCAGATGCTGCTCTTTAGCCATGGAGTTGATGGTAACAAACAAACCCCCTGCTGGGTGGAGGTTCGGGTGTCACAGAGAATAACCGATCAGTAGGGTGTGTCCCCATGCTCAGTATGAAGACTTGGTATTAAGACATCATTATAACAGCTAATATCAATCATAAACCAGGCCCAGATGTTCATTCATTTCCTTCTCACAACAGCCCTACAAGTTTACTCCCATTTTACACCTAAGAAAACTGAGTCACAAAGAAGTTGACCCTCTAGAATTGGAGTCATATAACTTGTGTCTATTATCAAAATTTGGACATCAGTTCTGCTCTAAGAGATGTACTTACAGATGGCTGGCTGTCCTCTAAGATGCAGTCTTCACAAGGAGAGCCCCCAGCAGGGTGATCAGGCCTTAGGTCACATCTGTGCCTTTTTTAAGCCACTTGACCCCACTCCAGAGATGGGCAGATGTCAGTGCTGCTCTGCTCCTTCCTGGTCCTCCTGGATGAGGACTGCCGTGAAGGCACAAGCTGCTTCTCTGAATAATGCTACCATGGAATAGTGGGAGTAAGAGCACTGGACAGGGAGTCAGGAAGCCCAGATCAGCAGACGGATGAGAGATCCCAGGAGGAAGGAAGGAGACAGGCAAGCCTCCTGACCCAGCTCTGCAAGAAACCAGCTATGGGTAAACACAGAGGTCACCAGATCCACCCATGTCAGGCAGAATCCAGTAGGAGTCAGCAAACACGGGGTCAGGAAGGGAGGGCGTGGCAGGCTGCTGGCCTTACACCACAAAGTCTGCTGATTAGATGAGCCAGGATGTGCCAACACAGGAATCAAGACTTGCTTCTGCTTCAACTCGTCAGCAAGCCCTTGCCTTCTCCATCCTGGGAGAGGTGGGCTGACTCCTGTGAAAGGCACTCGGGTCATCTTTCAGGGGGATGCTGCTTCCTCCTCCTGCCCCACCCCCTATCCAGGGCTCGAGGGGTTTGCCGTGCTCTGGTTTTGCCATGTCTCCTGACACCTACCAGCTGGCCTGGCCAGAGACAAGCAAAATGTGAATTCAGAAAAGAACAAAGCCAATTTCCTTGAGCAGCCCAAGAGCCTGACCTTGCAGCCCCAGACCTCACCCCTCACACTCATTTCTAGCTCACTGCTCAGATGGAGGAAGGGAGTCCCCCTTTATCAGCTGCACTTGTGAGAAACAGTGTCTTCAGGTCCCTGTCCTGGCTCTCATCTGAGGGGTGCTTTGAGCTGTCCGTCTACCCTCGCAGGTTGTCATGGTGCCTGCCTCTGCAGCTCTCCATTGGATGGAGCAGCAGATTGTCTCCATGGTGATCAAAAGGATCTGTGCAGAAAGGATGTTTGGCCTTGGAAATGAACTCATGGGAACACTCCTGGGAAATAAGCCTCTTCTGGGGGCATCAGAAGAGATTCTCCTGCTTGTGACACAGTTCTTCAGCCATTCCACTGGCCCAGAGAGCTTAGCTTTCTAACAGTTGGTGCCATCATCTGTGTTAACATTATAGCCATAGAGGATGCCAACTCCAGATTCCTGGCTGTGCCAAGTAACGCTTGCAAGTCAGCAAAGTATGGCTGAAATGCCGAAAAGCACCTGCCCTTTCAGGGCTCTGTGGCAGCACCCCCTGCACACCTTCCTCCCCAGTTTCTATGGAGGCTGGCTTCTCTCCCACTCTGACGAGACAATAGGCCCGCTTCTTCCTGAAAGGGTGTGAGCTGATACAGCTGAAAACAATGCTCTTCCCTCACCCCCGCCCCTAAAAACATGAGCATTTTAGAAGAACCTTTGATAACAAAACAAATAGGTCTCTATTGTTGCCCAACCATCTCTGGTAGACATTTCTCTGCCTCGTGTGCATATTTCTTTTCTGCCTTTCATACCTTGAATCTTGGCTTTGGACAGTTTAAGCTCACAGCATAGCAGGGAGGTCACTAGGGCTCTCTGAAACACCTAGTTCCTTGCTAATCCATTACTTGCACTCCTGGAATCAGGCTGGGCTAGCTCAAGAGAGATTGGCTTTTCTCCCTTTGCCTTTCTGGCAGGCACCATTTCCCTACCTACCTCAGGCACCCTGCAACTTCTTCTCTCTCCCTATCAATACTTGCTTTCAAAGAATGATCAGAAACCCATTCACATCTGAATGTGACTAATAACAGATTAAAGTATATTCTCCCTCAGGGAAATCGGAGGTTAAGTTGTAAGGAATAAGTTCTTAAGTGGAATTCAGGTACCAGCTCAAGGATCAGCGCTACAAGAGCACCATGTGAACGTTACTCTTAGCAATGATATGGGTCTTCTTTTCTCCAAAGCATTTCTTTACACTTGCTGACTCCCTTGGATGATAAAGGGAGTTTGTTTTGTTTCAGCTGCTATTTCTAAAGCCTAGGAATGTGATTTTTCATAAAATTCTGCCATACTGAAGCTAGATATAGCAGCACCATAGAGGACTCAGCCTCCACTGCCCAATGTCACGGCTTCCCTCCTGGCTGCCCGGCCCGAGGGCACCAGCATGGTGTTATCACCAGCATATTCAAGTGGGTCAGCCTGCCATGGGCAAACACTCTCCCAGCTGCCTCCTCATCTTCACCTCCTCTTCATGACCCTGGTTTCTCTTGGGATATCTCACTCACAAAAAGTAAATCAAAAAGTCTTTTTCAGGTACACCTGAGTTCAAGTATGAGCTTCACCACGTATGTCACTGAGTGGTGTCTGCTCCAAAAGTAGTGCCTAGGACAGGTAAATCCTTTCTGATGTGACTTTGGGGGACAGCAGTAAAGGGGCAGGGAGAGAGATGCAGGTCAGCAAGTGGAGTGATATAAATAAGGAAGCAACGTGGGGTCGCTGCTGTGGGCAACAGGAATCAATTCCACCAGGACCCACTGAGAAATGAACAGAGTGCTTTCCCGCCCATAGGAGGGAAACTATGCTCTGTTCCGTGCTCATTAACCCTGTGCTTCTGACTGGTGCGCGTTTGAGGTGAGTCTGGGCTCCCTGGGAACTGTCTGTCTGGGCTGAGCTGGGGGCGCCGCTTAGGCAGGTTACTGACTGTTTCTGGAATCTACGTTCTTCACAGGTAAGCCTCTGTCTGACAGAGCTGTTACAATCTATAAATGAGAGAATTCCTGAGACGCACTTAGCACAGTGCCTGACCCAGAATAAAGGCTCAATAAATAGCAGCTACTATTCCCGTGCTATGACTGGAGACATGGAGAGCACCCGTGTTGAGCCCTAAGGCTCTGAGAGTCTGCAGTCCTCACCGCACCCCCATCTCTCTGGCAGGACTCAGATTGGGTGGGACTGGAAGTGACACAGAAAGTGGCCACTGAGGAAGCAACCTGAGTTCCACATCTAGGAAACTCTGATAAGTTTTTTGTTTATTTCTCAAAACAAAGACAACCCCAGTAGGGCCCAGAGTGCATGAGGCAGAGAGGTCTATAGCTCTGGAGTGGCCAGGAGGGTGACATCCTCCACTTTTTTTTTTTTTTAAAAAGGAACAGTTTTCTTCTATGGTTTGCCACTGCCAATGCACCAGCCTGACTCTTCAGAAGAAGAATTCATTCATTCAGAATTCATTCATTTATTCAACAAGCCTTCACTGAGGACTCCCTGTGTGCCAAGCTCCTTGTTGGAAGGAGGGCCTTCAGAAATGAAAGATAATCCCTGAGCTAAGAGCAGAAAGGTATGGCAATGATGCCCATGAACTATGACAAGTGCCACGCTAGAGGCTGCCCTGGAAGGTGGGTTCCACCAAAAGGAGCAGCCTACAAGGGCTTCTTGACAAGACAGGACACAGCACTTAGCACTCATGGGACACTATTAGTCATTTAATGGGCAGCAGTGATGCTCCTAAGGACAAGTAATATTTATTTAAAAAAAAAAATTTTAAAGATTGACCAGGGAAGCAGAGGTCAGGAACTGAGAGGAGCTGTCTGCCACATAAAGGAATTTGGCTTCACCCTGAAGCTGATGGAAGACCACCCAAAAGAATCTATTCAGTACCCCTCAGTCCATCCCCCTGCTATGGTTTGAATGTGTCTCTTCTAAAATTCAGGTGTTGAAACTTTTTTTTTTTGGAAACAGTTTCACTCTTGTTGCCTAGGCTGGAGTGCAGTGGCATGATCTTGGCTCACTGCAACCTTCACCTCCTGGGTTCAAGCAATTCTCCTGCCTCAGCCTCCTAAGTAGCTAGGATTACAAGTGCATGCCACCACGCCTGGCTAATTTTGTATTTTTAGTAGAGACAGGGTTTCACCATGTTGGTTAAGCTGGTCTCCAACTCCTGACCTCCAGTGATCTGCCCATCCTGGCCTCCCAAAGTGCCAGGATTATAGGCATGAGCCACCATGCCCAGCCATGTGTTGAAACTTAATGGCCAGTGTGATGGTATTGAGGTGGGACTTTAAGAGGCATTTAGGTGGAGGACTCCGCCATTTGTAAATGGGATTAAGGCCCTTATAAAAGGGGCTTTGCTAGCATTCAGCTCTCTTGCCCTTCCTCCTATCCTGCGAGAATACAACGTTCCTCCCCTCCAGTGGATGTAGCACCAAGGAGCCATCTTGGAAGTAGAGAGACCCACTCCTCACCTTGATCTGGAACTTCCCAACCTCTAGAATTGGAAGAAACTGTCCTTTACAGATTACTCCATCTCAGGTATTTTGTTATAGCAGCACAAATGGACTAAGACACCCCTCATTGTCATAAATGCTGCAACCTCTACAACAGTGATGTTCTAATCTATAAATGAAGGCAAATCAAAAGCAACCAGTAGGCCTCTCTGCAAATAAACTTTTGGTAGCTGTTTAAAATCATCAACAACAATCAAAACCTTTCTCCCCTTGCCTTTGCTGATTGAAAAAATGTTGGCCAGGTACAGTGGCTCATGCCTGTAATCCCAGCACTTTGGAAGGTCAAGGCAGTCAGATCACTTAAGCCAGAAGTTTGAGAACAGCCTGGCCAACATGGCGAAACCCCATCCCTACTAAAAAGACAAAAATTAGCCAGGCATAGAGGTACATGCCAGTAGTCCTAGCTACTTGGGAGGCTGAGGCATGAGACTCACTTGAACCTGGCAGGCGGAGGTTGCAATGAGCTGAGATGGCAGCACTGCACTCCAGCCTGGGTTACAGAGCAAAACTCTCTCAAAAGAAAGAAAAAAGAAAAACTGTTCATACACTATCCTGAGTTACCTTTATACTTTCACTAAGAAGTTCATAGCATTGCCGTGGAGTCCCAGGTACAATACTGTGATGGCTAATATTGAGTATCGATTGGATTGAAGGATACAAAGTATTGATCCCTGGTGTGTCTGTGAGGGTGTTGCCAAAATAGATTGACATTTGAGTCAGTGGGCTGGGGAAGGCAGATCCACTTTTAATCTGGTGGACACAATCTAATCAGCTGCCAGCGAATATAAAGCAGGCAGAAAAACAGGAAAAGGAGAGACTGGCCTAGCCTCCCTGAGTCTACATCTTTCTCCCGTGCAGGATGCTTCCTACCCTCGAACATTGGACTCCACATTCTTTAGTTTTGGGACTCTGACTGGCTCTCCTCGCTCCTCTGATTGTAGACAGCCTATTTTGGGATCTTGTGATTGTGTAAGTTAATACTTAATAAAATCCCATAAACGTGTGTGTGTGCGTGCGTGTGTGTGTGTATCCTATTAGTTCCGTCCCTCTAAAAAAAAATGGACTAATACAAATACATATTGAGTGGATAGGTGGATGGTAAGGGGGAAAATAGTAATAATGATAAATGCGATGAGTGGCTTATGAGCAATTATGCATACCTGCTTGCACGGACATAGTCTGTAGTAACAGTGATTGCCTTCAGGGAGGGCAGCTGAATTCTAGGGTTCGAGGGTAAAAAAGAGACTTACTTCCCACTTTTTACCCTTGCAAAGTACTTAAATTTGTCACAAAATTATTTAATCAAAAGAAATGTTTAAGTAAATGTAAGTGCTGTCAATACCCTCCAGCCAGAGACCACCAGGAATACAACTGTAGTCAAATAAAACTGGTTTTATTGATTTACAGCAATGAGGGAGAACACACACCATGGGGATCTGCAGAGCATCTCAGCAAGAGAGTGTTAGAAAGGATTTATAGGATTTAGCCTGTGTCAGGAGATTTAGAGGAGGATTCAACGAAGCAAGGCTTTACCATGGATTGGATCCTGTAGGGAAACAGGGGTAACTCTCTGATTAGAATCTTAACTCAATCTTAACAGTTTGAATCTTGAAAGAGAGAGGAAAGGAGGAAAGTTAAAGGTGCTCTTGATGAAGCAGCAGCAGCCACTCTTACTCAGGCTGGGGGAATGGGTGTTTGTTCATTTTGTAGTTTGGACAATTTATTTAATCCATTCTCACATTGCTATAAAGAACTACCCGAAACTGGGTAATTTATAAAGAAAAGAGGTTTAATTGGCTCACGGTTCTGCAGGCTGTACAGGTAGCGTGGCTGGGGAGGCCTCAGGAAACTTACAATCATGACAGAGGGCAAAAGGGAAGCAAGCATGTCTTCACAAGGCAGAGCAGGAGAGAGAGAGCACAGGGGAAGGCGCCACACACTTTGAAACAGCCAGATCTCATGAGAACTCTATCCTGAAACAGCACTAGGGGGATGGTGTAAACCATCAGAAACTACCCCATGATCTAATCACCTCCCACCAGGCCCCACCTCCAACACTGGGGATTACAAGTCAACATGAGATTTGGGTGGGGACACAGAGCTGAACCATATCAGATAATAATTTATTTTGCCTGTGTTCAGACACGATTACAGAGTAATCTTATTTTTGCCTTTATTCATCAAGTTAACATAGTGACCTTGTCGGAAGGTGGTATTTCCTGAAATTGTTTATGTTCAATAGAGCACTCTCATTTAGCTGTAGGGCCACGCCATCTCCTATTAACACTAAGGTCTGGCTGCCTGATTGCTCTTCTTCTTTTCAGTGACTTTCAAACTAAGGAATACAGATATTAATTCAATTAGTTACCTTTACTATACTGCGTGAGTGGTACAGAAATTGACCTGATTTTTTTTTAATTGTTGATCGAATACTAAGTAAGGATCACTTCAGCAACTTTTTGAGAAACCAAAGTCCTTTAATAGAAGATATTCTAAAACTCCACTAAGCAGGAACTTTGAGGATGTGCCTGCTGTTGGCTGGGAGGCACTGGGGATTAGCCAGGCTCTCTGACCACCATCGGTATGACAGTGAAGTCATTTGGGCTTATCAGTGGCCTGGCAGAAGTTAATGCCAGCTGGGCCGTCCCATCTACAAGACCTATTCTTATTCAAATCCAGATGCCCCTGCCCTGGTGAGTGGGTGGGGGAAGGGTTCTTAAAGGATCATCAATTCAGGAGACCAAGAAAGCAGGGGAACCTTGCTTGGGGCTTTCTCACGGACAAGCCCACACTGGGAATTAAAGAACCTGATTTCTGGATAATTTCTCCCTCCAGCCCTCCACATTGTCAAGTCCCTTGCCCCTCTGCAGCCCTCAGTTTCCTTGTCTGTAAAATGGCAGGGGAGAGGAAAGGTAGGGGAAAATTAGATTTTTGTCATATCTTTTCCAGTTCTCCCTTCCTTAATTCTGGGGTGTAGCTGCTCCCAAGGCAGGTGATAGGCAGGTTTCAACCTCTTCTTGAAAAGGTTAGATAACAGGTGCACTGGAGGAAAACCAGCAGATCTGGCAGGAAAAACACAGCCTTCATGGCAGGCATGTGGGCTTATATCAGATGACTCCTCAGGCAGTTACACCTCCCCACAGCTGTGTAAATGCCTAATCCAACAAGGGAAGCAAGGCAGTAGGAGAACCGAGCCTCCCTGAACAGCTTGGCAGGAAGTTGGCTCATAAACTTCAGGAGGATGGGGAAGAGAAGAAAGGCGTTAGAGGAGGATTCTGGAAATGGCTCTATCTGATATAGACCGTTTTGTAGTTGGGGGTTGGAGGGTCCTATGATCTGAATGTAGCCCCTGAAATTGATATGCTAAAACTTAGTGGCTAGTGTGATAATATTAAGAGGTGGGATCTTTAGGAGATGATAAAGTCATGAGTGCAGAGCCCTGATGGGTGGGATTAGGGCCCTTATAAAAAGGCTTGAGAGAGCAGGTTCATGCTCTTCTGCTCTTCCAGCATGTGAGGGCACAGGCACAGGGTGCCATGTTGGAGGCAGAAAGCAGCCCGCACCAGACACAGAATGTTGGCACGTTGCTCTTGGACTTCTCATGCTCCAGAACTGTGAGAAATAAATGTCTGCTCTTTATCAGTTACCCAGTCTGCAGTATTTTGTTATAGCAACATGAACAGGCTAAGATAGAAAGTGATGGTTTCTTTTGCTTGGCATCCCATACTCCCTCCTCTTGCCTGTTAAAAGAACCCCTCCAGATATGGGCCAACTGTACTCTCAGTAAACTGTTCAGTTGGCCCAGGGAACCATTTGCTTTAGGTGGAAGGACAGCTCATTTTTCTGATAAAATCTGACCCAGGACATTTGAGACCCAACTGCCTGGTGCTCTGGCCGGGGTTACTGCTGAGGTTTCCAGGCATCAAATCCACACTTGGGGTGCTTCAGGTCTCCAGGAGTCCACCATTACTATGAGCCACCTTTGCAAATTGTCTCCAGAAGCCAAGTCACTTGAAATGGGACAAGAGAAGGCCCTGTATTCCTCCACTTCCCAGGTCCTCACGTTGTAAAACTGTCCTGTTAGTTACTTAGGGAAAAGCTAAGGGAGTTTTAAGATCAGCATTTAAGCTTTATAGTATTAATTGTTGCATTTAAATAATTCTATTTTGCAACAAATAGAACATTCAGTTTTGAAAGACCCCAAGCTCTTTTTGTGTGTCTGGTTAATTAAGGGTTTTTTCTCTGATCCTCCTTTCCTGTCTTTTCTTCCTTTTAATTCTCTGGTTTCTTTCGGTAACCCCAAGAGACAGCCACAGGGGACTGCTCAAACCATTAACGACAGATTTGAGATTGGGCAGCCTGAAAACCTCCTGTCAAAATTTCTAAACTGTATCCCTTGGGGGAAGTGGACTAATTGTCATTTTGTGCATAGGAAAGATTCTGTTTCTCCCTGGAGTCTCTCAGGAGCAATGGATTGAGTGTTTTGTCCTTAAATATGTTTGAGCCCATGAACTGTTACTTCCTAGAGACTGTGTAGCAGATGTATTGGGTTCCCTGACTCACACCCTCTTGCCCTCATCCTGATCTCAGACATGGCTGGGGTGGGCCGTTTCCTGTGGGTCTCAATTCACTGCACTGTGGATGCATCTTCCTCTTTGATGGCGGGAAGTGTGGAGGAGCTGATAACCCCGGGACAACCATTGATAGCTGGGAGATGAGAACCCATGATGAATGCTCCGTCTGCCATCCCACACTTCCAGAGGCATCCCATACTCTTCTTAAGAGATCCTAGAGGGATGGGCATGTAGGGGCTTTCCTGCCTCCCTGACCCTCTCACCACTCCCCACCCCTTACTCCTGCTCCCTCCCATGTCTTGTCCAAATATTGAAAGCCTCAGGCTCTGATTTCAAGAGACAGAACAGTAAAGAATAGCCAGAAGAAAGAACTGGGCTGATAGAGCCTTGGCCATCATTTTGTCATGGAGGGTGGTTAAGAAACACTCAGATTCAAATCCCAGCTTTGCCTCTTGCAAGCTGTGTATGTATATCCACAAATTAACTTCTCTGGAGTGGGTAGCAATTAGAAAATATCAAAAGTGACAGATAAAATGATCAGGGGAGTCATTTTACTCACTAGGATTCATAAGAATGCTTCCTGCCTAGGGGACAGCATCTTTTAGCCTTCAAGGGCTAAAGGGACAGAAACTCTAAACCTGAGTCCAGCCACCCAGGACACACAAAACTGTCATGGCCTGCAGCACTCCTTCAGGTTCCTCCACCTGCCTCGACACACTGTCCCAGCCCTACATGTAAGAAGGCATGAGGCTTACTGTGGCTTGGGGTCTTCATTCTGAACCTTGACGTGTGACCACTCCTTTCCTCCATTTCCATCCTATTCCTGTTATTCCTTTACTTTGTCAGTGAACCAGTGCTTACCCCCACTATATAACTAGCCAATGGCACCATTTACTTTGGAAGGACAACTCATCTTCTTGGTAAAATCTAATCCAGGATGTTTGCTGCTAAAGTCAGCAGTGGATAAACACTGCCTTAGTCATGTGCCCATTTCTGTCCTCACCTGACCCCACAGAACCAAGCCTCCTTAAGACCTCACGTTCTACTCTTCAGCACAGCCACACTGTCTCAAGCCACCCTGAGATTACCCCTTCTGTTCCAATGTAGCACTGCATTCCTCACCCTGGCACTGCCCAGACCTCCCTCCTGCTGGGTGAACCCAGTCTCACAAGTGGAATGTGGGCCAGGACAGCTGGAGAGATGCAGTGCCGAAGTGACTGCTACATTGCAGTGGACAAGAAAACCTCCCCCAACTGTCACAGTGGTCCAGAAACAGCAAACACTGGGTCAGGGGCTGCAGCTTGCACTTTTTATTTGAGGGGGTGGGGATAACATCCAAACAAGCATGGGCTACCTGGGGAGTCACCAGAGAACCCGCGGGCTGGAATGCCATCACCCCAGTTTACCAGAATGCTTATCTGTGGCCATCCCTGCACACTCAAGAATTCCCCATTGCCCCGGGACTTTTGCCCTTTTCTCTTAAGGGATTAGAGATAAGGGGATTAATCTAAAATGTATATATAGGCAACAAAGTGCTCCCAAAGTGGAGAGTCTGCTATTCTGACTCCAGCACCCAGAGTCTGACCCATCCTGAGGTGCTCTGCCCACAGCGGAAGAGCTGTAAGCTCACTGCCTTTCATCACTTCCAGGGTTTCATTTCCTCCTCCTTCCCAGCACGCAGACACTTCCAAGCCAGCAGAAACCCTCTGGCTGTCGTTTTGTTTTTGTTTCTCACTGATTAGCCCAGATAAAAGGTTAGGCTAAGGGAAACCAAATAAATACTGAAGTGATTTATCCCAAGGAAGCACATGTGCATGGTTATCCACAACCCATAGCCTCTGTGCTGGAAACTTGGCCTGAGAAAGACTATGGGAGACTCAACCAGTACCAGCCCTTGTCCTCACCCTACCCAGTTAGGCCACAAGACACTGCACTCTGTCCACTTAGAGGGGTGTGAGGCACAGGGCAGCCCAAGGAGTATGGCAGGGTGGAGGAGCTGAGTCAGAGCACAGGGGCCTTCCCTTCTCTCTGTCCCACACTCCCCTCCCAGCTAGGGTTACCCCCTCACCCTGAAAGGCTGGCCACAGCTTGGGCCCAGGATGGGTATTTCAATAAAGGAAGAGGCAAAAGCCATCAGTTGAGTACAAATCCCCCTCCACACCTCTTATATCCTCACCTGTACTTTCTTCAGCCCTTCCCCTTGCTAAGGTCAGTCCCACTGTACCATACACAATGCACACACATGTGTACACAAACACACAACATGTTACTGGGACTCCAAATCCCCTGCTTGAGCATTGCTTGGCTGTGTGCAAAGTCCTCTTCTCCCCACTGTGTATAGAGATGGGGCTTTCTGTCTTGGTGACATCTCTCTGCTCTTACCTAGGAAGTCCAAGCTTTCTCTGTTCTCATTGCAGGGAGGACAGGGGTTGGTCCCCTGCCCTGCTTTCAAACTGCAGATCCACCAGCCTCTCTGCAGCCAATCTCTCTACTCTCAGTGTCTCCCTTGCAAGCCTACATGACACTGTCCCATTTAGCTTGGTTACTTTCTCTGCACTCAGCCCTGAAGGTGTAGGAGAAAGTCATGGTGCTGGAGCTTGGGTGGCAGAGCCATGTTCCCTGCCTTGGCAGTTCCAGAGCTGTGGAAACTTTGAATGAGCCACCTCTCTGGACCTGGGCTTCTCACCTGGAGAATTCAGCCTTCCATTGTCTGCTGCATCTCCTACGACACCTTGCTCTACCTCCCTGGCTCATCCAGGCCTATAGAACCTTCCCCATACTGACTGAAGCCTCAGTGCTGAGCCCTTATGCTTTTGGGTCACTAATGAACTCAGATCCCCACCATTCCCTGCACTGAGATCCCTCCTTTGGGCCACTTCAGGTGACATCCTGGCACTGAACTGTGTGGCCTGGACATGTCCCAAACCCAGAAAGACCTTGTTATCCATTTTCCTCCGTCCTCACTCCAGAGTTGCTGACTTTGGCTAAAAAAAGCATGTATCTATGTTGCCTGATTTCACTATAAATTCATCCACTGGAACCTGTATGGGGCGCTGCATGACTCAGACAACCTTCTGTTTGGTCCTGATTCTTTCTAAGTTCCATGTAGCCCAGTAGCTGATTCAAATCTCCCTTGGGACCCTGGGATGCCCCCACACACTGCCATAGGAGGGATTCAGACCCATTTGCTGCATGAAGAAGGGCTGTGAACCAAATATTAGGTGAGACTCACACACCTTGAAGATCAGGAAGGATTTTGGGAGACCCCATTTCTTGGAAACTGAGGCTTCCAATCTTACTGCCCAGTCAGGGCAGATTTGGGGCAAGGACTCTACCAGGGGACTAACTCCAAGCAGTGACGATGCCACCAGCAAGGCTCATGGAGGGCTGCAGAATGGAGACCATGTTTGAATTCTGGCTCTTCCTGTCTTCCTCCGGAAGCCACAGGAGCCTTGACATCCAGCTCTGCTTTTTGGAGAACCCAGGCTGAGGGGTGTGTTTTCATAAGAATTCATTCCTTCAGCAGCCCATTGAGGTAGGTGGCCTGAGGCTGACACATGGTAGTGCCCACCTTCCAGTGTGGGAAGCCTGGATATGGCACAGATGTCCAGGCAGGGAGAGCTGGTTTTAGAAAGGCCCAGCACAGAAGCTGCAGGTGGCCCAATTCCATGAGGAAGGAAGGAGAAAATAGACAGTGGGAAGAGAAGGAGCAACAGACAGGGCCAGGCACTGCTCAGCCAGAGGACCCTCCCCCTATCAACATCCAGAAACAGGTTTGGAAGTAGGGACATTGGGGAGCTGTAAAGAGTGGTCTCTGCTCCAGTGAGAAATTACCACTCACCTCCAAGTGACTGCATTCCTCCTCCTTTCCATTCCTGGCTGCAGAAGGCCAGGAAGGAGGTGATGCTCAAGGGGTCGCAGGCACCTCCAGAGATCTGCTTGCATTTACCTCTTCTCTACTGCAGGGCTTGGGCCACACAGGAAGCAAGTCTGGGGCCCCTGCTATGTCAGCCCTTCACCCTTTGGCTGCTGAGTCATAGGAATGCCCAGAGGAACCCAAGGAAGAGGCCAGGGCAGCCTGGATGGGGATGGTTGGAAAGATTTCAGTAGTTAAACCTGTCAGGGTTGCCCCACTCTGACCTAGCTGTGGCTCCCCTGTCAGGCCATATTCAAAGAAGTAATTGAAGAGAATGGAATGAAGGAATAGTAGTTGGGCAAGATTAAAGGAACCAGCAAAGGGTAGTGAAGCAGCCAGGAACCAGCAACAGTGATTCCTACCCTGAAGGGGCCAGGGAGGGAGCCAGTTGGTGGTTTGGGGATGGGAATGGCCTCACAGGAGCTATAATCTAGGCGGACACAGCCGCTGCCTTCAGGGAGGAGGCCAGAGAAACATGTGCCCTCCCAGTTCTTGCCCTCCTGGACTGGGAGCCTGAGGGCAAGGGAGCCTCCATGATGTATTGCAGAGGTCAGCCTGGCACCATGCAGGGCAGAGAAGGGTGGGGAGTGGATCTGGAGGGCCAAAAACACATCCAGATTGTCCATTACTATAATATATCTGCCCATGTCTTGCGGAGCCCAGAGATGTGCTTATCCCTTCACCATTAACAGTCCCACCAGTTCAGATCCTGGCCTTCCCACTGAAAGACAGCATTCCTACATTTGTTCTTATGTTTAATGAGTAGGCCTCAGCCCCAATGGCACCTCCACCAGCCTCATTGGAAGCCATGGTCCTCCGTGATCCCATGATAATTTGCATATGATATGCCTACCCTGGCTTGCCCACCACTCCCACACCCTCAACTCCTCTGCCCTACTCTTTATCTTTTTTATTCTGTACCTACTAAGTATTTTATTTTTAATATGTTTGTTATTTATTGTAGTCTCTCATATCATGTGAGCTCATAGGGCGGCAATCTTTGTTGTGTTCACTGCTATACCCTAAGCTCCTAGAACAGTGCCTGGCACAGAGTGATACTCGGTAAATGTATCAAATGAATAAACATGTTCTGGCTCATTTTCTGATGAGTGTTCTATCTTCTGTTTTCCCACCAGACTGAAGGAACTGGAGGAGGTCTTATTTATGTCTGTGTTCTCCAGGTTGCCTGGCACAATGCATAGCTGTAGTAAGATGCACAGATGCTTTTGTAATTGAACTGTTCACATCACAAGGACCCATTTCCCGGGAGGTGTGAAGAGGAGGCATTGTCGAAGGGCTTCCATGAGACCAAGGCCAAGGGTCAGCTTGGAAGCCTTGTCTCAGTTCCTCCCTCTGCACTGGTTCAGGACAACACTTACAGGTGGCAAGAGAGGTACTCAGGGCCACAAATGACTCATGGGCCACTGTTCCCTCCACTGTTCTGAGCCTGGGTATGCATACACAGAGGGTAGTGTCCCTGAGTATGACTCAGGACAATACCCAGGGCCTTTTCCAAGAGAGCCGTGTGTTTGCTCCAAGAGGAATGTCAGCTCTGACTACTCTCCTCTAACTGGAATTATGCAGAAGATTTGTTATAATTGGGCTGGGCGTGGTGGCTCATACATGTAATCCCAGCACTTTGGGAGGCTGAAGAGGGCGGATCACCTGAGGTCAGGAGTTTGAGACCAGCCTGAGCAACATGGAGAAACCCCATCTCTACTAAAAATACAAAATTAGCCAGGTGTGGTGGCCCATGCCTCTAATCCCAGCTACTGGGGACACTGAGGCAGGAGAATCACTTGAACCCAGGAGGCAGAGGTTGCGGTGAGCAGAGATCATGCAATTACACTCCAGCCTGGGCAACAAGAGTGAAACTCTGTCTCACCAAAAAAAAAAAAAAAAAAGATTCAGTGTAACTGTTTTCTCTAGGTTCTCAAAGGCCTGTGTGGCCCAGAAAACGTTAAGAACTAGCCTGGAGGACCCCTGGGAGAACCCCAGAATCTTTCCACCATCGCCGACCACCACCTTGCTGAGTCCCCAGCAGGCCCAGTTCAGAGAATGGAGCACATACAAAGCCTTGTGTGAGGCGGCACACTCACTCCCACCACCGTGTGTCTGTGACGAGCTCAGGGCAGCTGGCGGTAGAGGCCTCTTCCCACCATGATGCCCTGGGCTCCACTCTTCGCAGATGCTTCCAGACTTGAGGACAAATTTGAGTTTATTTTAGGAAAAAAAAAAAGCTTAAAGCACAAATTACAGAGAAGAGGAGCTGAGATCCTTCAGAGGCCTGAGCTTCTACTCCTTTCCCTTAAGGTTCCTTCAAAGCATCAGCCCCATAAAATCCTTCAGCTCCCCGACCCCACACCAAGAACCCCACACATTGATTGGATCAGCCAAATCTACAACAGTCATGCAGAGCGGTCCTAAGGAGAATACTGAAGAGTTTTTCTTCTCCTTAAGCCTAGTATGAGTAAGCCCCCAAATTCTGGCAGAATGGCAGAATCTGTCTCCAGATCCAGATGATCACCTAGAAACCCCCTCAGGCTCCTGGGCCTGGGTCCACAGCTGCACAGCCACCCCCACCCCTCTCAGAGCCGAGATGAGAAGCCGGCCACCACGATGTTCTCCCCGGTGATGTAGCTGGCATCTGGAGAGCACAGGAAGGACACGATTCCTGCACAGTCCTCCGGCTTCCCAATCCTGGATGGAAGGAGGACACAGTGTCAGGCATCTTTCACTCTGGTTCTGCTGCTCTGGGACTCATGGACGCTAGGTGGGAGTGGGCTCCATGGGGAACAAGGTGGATGCAACAGGGCTACTTGCACCTTCCAGGGCAGTGTAGACTCCAGGTTTCAGCAAAAGGAATGGCCAGAAGACAGGGAGGGATCTGCCCTTGCAATAGACTCACTGTCCCTGCCCCGCCACACACGGACCACCAAATCTCCAAACCCCACTTGCCTCTTCAGCTGATAATGTTCACTGAAGGAGTTCCAGAAAGGCTTGTTCTCATAAACCTGGGCAAAGGGAAGAGATGAGAGTCAGGGCTGCTAAAATGAGGAGATGGACAGGGCTCCGGGAAGGCCACCAGGCAGGGCACCTAGAGCAGATTTGCCCTTCTCAAAAGAAGCAGCATCTTCTCAGGATGGATGGACTGTGCCGTGGCTGAGTTCAGAGGACAATGAGGACCTCAGTCATAGGCACGTTGACCTGAGGATTCAGTCACCCTTTTATCCCTTAGCCACTGGGAAGGGTTCCCCTGAGCCAGACCAGAAGATGGAAGATACACCCCAATCCTCACCACTTTACTGAAGTCAGTCTTGATTATTCCTGGAACCAGGCAGTTTACCCGGATGTCCTTGGGGGCCAGCTCCAATGCTAGTGTCCTGGTGAGGCCCAGCAGTGCTGTCTTGCTGATGTTGTAGACACCCAACTCCTGGGAAGGGAATTGAGAGAGTGATTAGGATATGGGAGAGTGGAGGAAAGCATCCATTGGATTTCTCACCTACAGGGATCTCACAGGCCCAGGAGCCCTCCCACCCACATGCAGACAAGCTCAGCCCAGGGCTGCAGGAGGATGGTGGGGCTCCGTCCCAGGCATTTTCCCTGTGCGACTCTAAGGAAGAGAACAAAGTTACCCTTCACCCTACACCGCTCAGGAGCACAAGGACCAAGCACTTACCACTTTTGGGATATAAGCTGCAATGGAAGAGACCAGGATGACAGCACCCCTCCTGAGATGAGACAAGTACAAGAGAAGCTGAAGCTAACGACCTACCGCTAATGGTGAAACTATCATGTGGTCATTAAACGATGCAACCCTCACAGAAGCAACATAGGTCCTATTACTATCCCCATCTAACAGCTCAGGAAACTGAGGCTCAGAGAGGTTTAGTACCAGCCAATGTGTGGCAGAGCTGGGATTCCATCCCTATTTCTCATAAATACAATGTCCATGCTCAGAACCCTGCATTCTGCTTCCTCTCTTGCCAGGTGCTTAAGGAGAGAGCAGAGTGGGCATGGTGAAGAGGTGCCTGAGGCTGATGGTGACTGCCTATCAATGGGTAACCTCTAAGGAGCAGATGGAGCAGGGGAGACCAGAAGTGACCCTCAGGAACTTTCCTTGTACTGAAGACAGCCCCTAGCCAGTTCCTAAGAGTGTGTCTGTGAGGAATACAGTCAGATCTGCAGGATCTGGTACACAGGCAGGGTCCCTGGAGACCAAGAGCAGGCATGAGGAGGGGTCTGGGATAGGTTTTGTCCTATGGGGAGGAACGGGGCTAACCCTGTCATGGGTTTTAAGTTGGTAAGAACAGAAAGCAGGGAAGGTGAGAATGACCAGCCCACAAGGTCAAGGAGATAAAGCACAGCCTTGTCCCAAATCTGCTGATGTCAAGGCCAAGGAGACTATGCCTGGGCCCCTGGAATACTGCTGTCATCCTGCAGCCACTAGGATTGGGAATGGTAGCCACACAAGAAGGTGAGGGATGTGGAGATCCCAGAGAGACCTCTTATGTCCTCCACCCACTACTGGCTGTTCCTGACTCCACTCCTGTGCCCACCTCAGGTCCCCAACTCCCACTGCTCCCCACTCCCACCGTGTAGTACCTCTTCTCCATGTAGGGCAGCAACTGGCTCAGCAGCAGGGCTGGGGACTTGAGGTTCACACTTAGGATCTAAAATCAGAGCAGAGCATGGGTAAGGGCAGAGACATGGTCAGCCCAGGTCCTGCTCTCATGAGACACTTGGAGCCCTATAATTTGTGCAGCAGACCCAATTTATGTGCAGATGTGAGAGACTGATCCCTCTTCTCACTGGTGCAAGAGGTGTTTCCAATTTGCTAATGGTTTCATAGGCAGGCAGTCTAAATCACAGGCTTGTGAGCAGAGCCCTAAAAATGTGAATTGTTCAGGACTGACACGAAGAAGGGAATGTTCAGGCCTTTTAAAGAAAATGGGGCCAGTGGGCAGTGGGTCATGCCTGTAATCCCAGCACTTTAGGAGGCCAAGGTAGGGGAATCACTCAAGGCAAAAGTTCAAGAACAGCCTGAGCCACATGGTGAAACCCTGTTTCTACAAGAAATTTTTTAAATAATTGGCCTGGTGTGGTGGTGCACACCTGTAATCCTAGCTACTCAGGAGGCTGAGTCAGGAGGATCTGTTAAGCCCAGGAGTTTGAGGCTGCAGTGCACCATGATCGTGCCACTGCACTCCAGCCTGGGTGACAGAGTGAGACCCTGCTCTTAAAACAACAGCAACACACTGTAAGCAGAGGCCTCTGGAGAAAGACTGAAGACAGCCTGATGGAGGGGAAGCAGGTGCTGGGAGCAAGGGAGGTTTCTGGAAGAGCCTCTTTTGTCTCTCTGAGCTTTCACTTGCTTGTGCTCTTACCTTGTCCCCGCAGAATTTCAGGCATACTCACAATGCAACAGGATAAAACAAATCAAATCAGTACTACGTGTAAAGAAATGGAGAATAGGAAAAATCAGTGTAGAGAAATAAGAAAAAGCAAGAGTGAGGTTGGTGCCTACAGTTCACAGCATGTGATAAGGACCAAGCATTTATTCTATTATTCAGTCACAGAAATGCAGGCTATGAGGGCCTACACACACCAGTTATTGCAGACTTGGCTCTGAGCATTCCTGCAGCCAACACAAAGTGAGAGACACAACAGAGAATCACCATTCTGGGAGCTAGATGTCTATGCTATTCCTGCTTGTGAGTAAAGTCTGAATCTGGGCTAAGTTACACAGATCTGGACACTTTGGAAGCTCTGTCTGGTGGGTCTGGGAACAGGGGAGAAGTGAGAGGAACTGGCAGGAAAGATGCAGAGCCTGGGAGCCAGGGCAGTCCAGGTGGGACGGACGTGGCACCAGGAATCCCTCCTGTGGGGATCTGTTTTGATGGAGGTCAGCTGCATCCTGCATCTCTAGGGAATGAGACTGCACATCTGCAACCGACCAGGACTGTCCACTGTTTTTTCCACTCCCCGATTCCACATTCACTCAATCTCTTGGACGTGGGAAGGGGAAATACTTCAGCTGAATGTTGCTGTGGCCCATTTGACGACAGGTTGCCAGTGTGGGGGATGATCCCTCCATAACTGCAAGAAGTGGCCCAGATGTCAGAAAGGGGGTACCACCATGAGGTCCTTAATAAGAAGGAATTGAGGGTTAGGTTAGCTCTAAGGGCTTTCTGGTCAGACCCCAGCTGGCCCACAGGATATCTGTCCAAAACTCCATGTGCATCAGGCTGAGCGATGGGCTGAGGTAAGGCCTCTCCTAGACTCAGGAACAAAACCCAAGCCAAAGAAAAGGTGAGATTCCCTCCCTTGATGAAGAAAACTGCCCCATTAGAAAGTAAGGGAGAGTAGCTCTGTGTGCCAAGTAGTCCTGAGCAGAGAACTATCCATGAGCCTGAAAGAGAGAGTATGCTGGAGAGTCACCGGGCCAGGAGAAAGATGGAGGCAATGTGGTTGTGGTGGTGTAACAGATTACAAGTTTCCCAACCTGCTGGAGGGAAGGGGGGCTCTGCCTGGAGATGGCCTCAAAACTGGCTCAAGAATAAGATGAGTGGTAAGGAATTCTCCCTGCAGGACTCCTACTGAAAACTGCATTCAGTTAAAAGCAGAGCATCTGGTAAATTCTAAACTCATTCTGTGACAATTTCACCTCTGAGGTGATGGCAGATGTGATCGGGGACAAGTCATCAGTGATTTCTGTCCATTGATGCAGAATTGCTCACTGAATGCCAAGTCCTTGGAGAACAGGGGAGAATCAGAGAAAGTAAGGTCGATTGTTGGCATGTGCCCCCAGATTCAGGAGGGATGCCTGCAACCAGTTTCGAGAAAGAGAGTCATGATCCTGTGAACTGAGACACTAAACAGGAAAATGATTCAGGAGGGTTAGCAGACTGTCAGCAATAAAATCCCAGCTGTAAACTCACAAAGGATCCTTTGGAGGCATTAAGAACATAGCTAAACAGCCTGGGGAAGCGACTCAGCAGGGGCTGCAGGGAGCTCAGATTTCAGATCATCTCTGAGGATGTAGCCAAGGGCACCCAGCCAAGGGCAGATAGAAGGGAGGGACCAGCCTGAAGATGATGTTGGCGAATGAGAGTGCAGGAGCTAGGGAAGGCAGAACACACTAAGGCCAGCAGGCAGGAAACGCTTTGACCCAGTGCTTAGGGCAGAGTGGGGAATGCTCACAATGGCAGAAAGAATGAAATTCACCACCATGCATTCTGGCAGAGAGAACAGAGAACAAAACATGAGAGTGAAAGGAATAGGAGTCATTGAGGAACAACTAAGCCCAAGATGGGCTTCAAGGCATTTCACAAGGTCTCTCCCGGACCCTTGTAGACAAGGTGGCAGAATCCTTAAGTGGACTTGCAGCAGGCTGGGATGTCTGAGCCCCCAGAATGCTGATGACAGGATACGGTCCTGACAGCAGGTCTGTGTGGGACTCGGTGAGGAGCCCCCCTCCAGGAGAGACAGAGTCTCCGCAAGAGGCACAGGTCACCAAAGAGAAACACACTACCCATATCTGCCCCCACAAAAGGGTGTAACACATAGAAGTGTTTGACTCTTACAGAGATTCTGACTATCCGTTCACAGCTGTATCCCTAGAGCCTGGAATGGTGGTGCCTGGCACACAGCAATAAATATCTGCTGAATGATTAAATGCAAAAGGGATGAGTAAAGAAAGCAGAAAGTGTGGGGGCCAGATTTAAGAACAAACAAGCCAGAAAGTAGCATCCGGGCACATTCTGGGGGACAGCTGGCCAGGCAGGACTATCAGCCACGGACTGCTTCTCCAGTAACCTCTGGAGGGAAGCAGAGAGTCTTGGTGGGCATAGGCGTGTGCTGGAGCCTAGCACAGCGCTGGCATCAGGCCCTCAGCCGCCTCTCTGGGGGAGCCCTCTCACCTTGTCCCAGATCTGCTCACTGGTCCCCAGAGTGCTCCCCACCAGAGGGTTGACCGCTGCATTGCACACCAGGAAGTCAACGGCCCCACAGTGCTCCAGGGCCTGCAGAGAAAGGCTTGGGTGAGTATGGAGATGGCCTGAGGAGGCCTCTCCCTCCCAGAGCAGTGGAGGTCATAGGGCCTTCAGGCAAAGCTTGCAGAGCAGATGCTTCAGCCAGAAATGATTACAAGGCTCCGCAGAAAACCAAACTCTCTTGAAGTAAAGCCACCTAGGTGGCCCAAGGGCAGGCTCCTGGGGACAGTCCCCAAGGGAAGAAGGTCTCCTCCAGGAGTCCCTCTGGAGACCTCCCTCACCCCTTTCAGACTCTTCCTCAACTTCTCCTGGGCCTGGGGATAGGGTGAGGGTCCTCTCACGAACAGGCCACTTTCCTGACAGACCTTCTGAGCAATGAGGTCGGCTCGGGCAGCCTGGGCACAGTCATGGTCTCAGGACACATTCTAGACCCCCATCCCCTCCCAGGGCTGAGCAGTGAAGGAAAGGTTCTTCATGTTCCCCTCTCTGTGTCTTTCCACTGCCTTCCCCCTCACCTTGGCCACCAGCCGCTCCCGGTCTTCAGCCTTCTCCACGTGGCACACAGTGCCCATCACACTCAGCCCCTCCCCCTGCAGCTCAGCCACGGCCCGATCCACATTCTGCTGCTTCCGGCTGCTGATGACCACATGGGCCCCGTCCTGGGCCAAACGCCGGGCGACAGAGAAGCCGATCCTAGGGGCAGAGATGGAGGGCATGAGTCAGCCTCAGCCCCTCCCTACCGTCCTTCCTCTACCCAGCCCTGAAAATCAGCAAAGAAGGCTGGGTCTTGCTCTGCAACCCTGAGTCCTTGCGGAAGCCAAGGACCCTGTGAGGGGCCTGGACCCGTGGGCAATCCAGCACTCACCCACTGGTGGACCCTGTGACCACAGCTACCCGGTTAGCCAGGATGCCCTTCTGGTCTATCCCAGTACTGCTCATCCTCACAGAATGCCTAGCACTGAGATAAAACAGGCCCTGGTGGCCACAGATTACTGCTGGCAGCATGGTGGTTGGTGTCTGGGATGCTTCCTGTTGAATCAGGCCTGGGGGAAAGAATCAATTTCACTTCACTGATATGGTCAGTGAGCATGAAGGTAATCTACCCTCCCCTTTCCTCCAGACAGACAAGCCCAGCAACAGACAGTGGCAGAGAATCAGACTGGCTAGGGTAAATTTTAAACATGTGAACCTCAGGTCAGGAAAGCAATCCATGAAAAATCCTAAGCTATAAAACTGGAGAAATTACTCACAAATTAAAATGTGAGACTCAACATTCAGTAGACAAGGAGGATTTTTCCATTCAATGCGTAGCAAACATTGAGCACTTGCAATGTGTCAGGCACTGGGCAGTGGAGGTGAGGACACGTTAGTAAACCACAGACTCAGCCTTGGACCCCACCCATGCAGCTTCCCAGTTAAGTGAGGATGCCAGGCACCAACAAATAATTATACCAGTTATTAATTAACTGCTTCTAGTTGAAAAAGCAAAATCAACAGAAACTCTCATTCATTGCTGGATAGAGGGTAAGTACAACCATTTTGGGAAATGGTTTGGCATTGTATGGAGAAGTTGAAAACACAGATCTCTGACTCTGTAAAGGGAACTGGCATCCTGCAGAAGGGAGGTTATGTGTGCACCATGAGACTGTACACACATGTTCACAGAAGCCTGATTAGAATGTTCCAAACTGAAAACAAGTCGGTATTAGTCTGTTTTCACACTGCTATAAAGAACTACCTGAGGCCAGGCACCATAGCTCACACCTGTAATCCCAGCACTTTGGGAGGCCAAGGTGGGCAGATCCATTGAGCTCAGGAGTTTGAGACCAGCCTGGGCAACATGACGAAACGCTGTCTCTACCAAAATTAGCCAGGTGTGGTGGTGCATGCCTGTAGTCGCAGCTACTCAGGAGACTAAGGTGGGATGACTGCTTGAGCCCAGGAGGTCAAGGCTGCAGTGAGCTGAGGTTGTGTCACTGTACTCCAGGGAAACAGAGCAAGACCCTGTCTCAAAAAACAGAAGAACGATCTGAGACTGGGTAATTTATAAAGAAAAGAGGTTTAATTGACTCACAAATCCACAGGCTACACAGGAAGCATGGCTGGGAAAGCCTCAGGAAACTTACAATTACAGCAGTAGGTGAAGGGGAAGCAGGCACATTTAACACAGCAGGAGCAGGAGGAAGAGAGAGCAAAGGGGGAGGTGCTACACACTTTTCAACAACCCGATCTCGTGAGAAGTCACTCACTCTTACAAGAACAGCAAGGGGGACATCTGCCCCATGATTCGATCACCTTATACTAGGCCCCTCCTCCAACACTGGGGATTATGATTCAACATGAGATTCGGGCAAGGACACAGAACCAAACGATATCAAAGTCTATATGCCTATTAATGGTGGAATGGATAAACAAATCGTGTTGCATTTCTATAATGAAATACTATACAATAATGAAAATGAGCTGAAGCTACACTGAACAATATAAAGGAATCTAAAAAAATATATTGTTGAGTGAAAGAATTCAGACACAAAAGAATGCATACTATGTGAGTCCACAAGTTTCAACAACAGGTGAAACTTGTGGACTCACATAGAATGCATTGTTATGTGTCTGACTGTGTTGCTTAAGAGGCAAACAGGTGACAGAATATGTTGCTTAATTCTATGTTGCTTAAGAAGGCAAACAGGTGACAAAAATACAGAGAAATGCAGGGCAGTGATCACCACAAAAGTCAGGAGAGTGGGTATTCCTAGGGTAAAGCTGTGGGGAGGCAGTTACAATTAAGAAGGGGCAAACAGGTTAGGTGCGGTGGCTCACGCCTGTAATCCCAGCACTTTGGAGGCCGAGGCAGGTGGATCACTTGAGGTCAGGAGTTGGAGACCAGCCTAGCCAACATAGTAAAATCTCATCTCTACTAAAAATATAAAAATTAGCTAGGCAATCGCTTGAACCCAGGAGTTGGAGGTTGCAGTGAGCCAAGATTGCACCACTGCACTGCATCCAGTGCGACAGAAAGAAGGAGATGGGACGGGGAGGCTCCAACACCTCGACTTCTGGGCCAGCCTCCATGGCTAGGTTCCTGGACTGCTGGACTGGGACATGGGGAATGAGCTCTTTCTGGCCTTCACCACATCTCACCTCTCCTTAGCCAAGCAGAAACTTGCCAGGTATAAACTCCGAATTGCTAAGCCACCAAAATTACCCCTAGAGAAAAAACCCAACCCTGATAAGGATGGTCCAGATTATGAGCCCAACCTGTGAAGGTGGGTAAACCCCAACATTGTGTATCCCCCTGGAAAGCTGGAGGTCCCAGGACTTACAAAGAGGGAAGATCTGACAAGCACACTCCCCTCCTTTCAGCCATTCCAGAAGGAGGAAGATGCCAGCCGCTCAGACCCCACAGGGATGGAATCGCTGTCCCGGTCCTCCAGTGAGTGGTCATCCCCTTGGAAGCAGTTTATCTTTTCCCCCAGCACCTGGGAGATGTGATACCCTTCCTCTTTGACCTTTAGCCCCAAGAAGTGAGAGCCAGCTAATGCTTTATTAAATTTACCATCAGCAGAAAAAAAAAAAAAAAGAAGGGGCAAACTAAAGAGCTTCTAGGGTGCTGGCAATGTTGTATTTTTATGAGTGTAAATACACATATCTCATAAAGTGATACATGGTGTCCATGAGATACATCACCTATATATTTGTATACTTTTTATGTATGTGTTATATTTCACACAATTAAAAAGTTTATAAGATTACCTGCTCATGGTAAATTTTAAAATTAAAGCAGTTTAAAACTAATTCAAAAATTAAATCCTCCAGTTCCCTTCTCAGAAGCAAATTTGCCAGCATTTCAGATACTTTCTCAGAGATGTTCTATGCAAAGGGCTTTGCCTTAAATAAGCAAAAGCTTTCTGATTTTAAACATTCAATTCACAGAGGGCTTCCATGGAGTATCCTAGCCAGGAAGCAGAGGATCATGAATGAGTGTCACGTGAGTTCCTTGAACGAAGGCTCTACTCCTCTCTCTGGGGGCCCAGGGCCTGAAACACAGGAGTGCTCAAGAAGGCTGGTGAGCTAATCAGGCTGGGAAAGTTGCAGGTAAATAGGACCTGGAAGACGGAGAGGATTTTGAAAGGGGCAGCAACAGGATAGATGCTCCTGTCAGGGGGAACAGGCTGAGAGGAGGAATGGAGGCGTGCATGCCCAGGGTATTTGGGAGAGAGCAGGGATTCCTATGTGCCTGGAGTGCAGAGAATGGGGGGCTCATGCCTGAGAAAGCAGACTGCAGTTCTGAATGACTCCAGCAGGGTGGTGCTGACTGAAGCTCTCTGAAGGGAGGTCTATTGAGCCGGGCCAGTTAAAGCAGCCACAACCAGGTTGCTGTGTGGAGACCCGTGCCCTCAGGAGGCCCTTCAGAAGAGAAAGGTGTGCCTCTGTAGCTATGTGAAGATGTGAAGACAGGGAGAGGATCTGGCTTGGGAGACTCAGGTATGAAAATATTTCATCATGAACTCCAGTTTGCTTGTCTAGGGGACCCTCTTTCACCCAAATCGAAATTTCCCAGCTCCACATTGATGTTAGCCCAGCGGCTCCTGCCTCGCCCCATGTGGGATTCCCATTGGCCTGCCGTCCCCTACTGTAATGGAAGAACCTGATCAGTTTCCTGCTGAGAGAGGGAGGGAGGGAGAGCTTCCAGCAAGGAGTTAGCAGGCCACTCAGGGACTTGGGGGTGTGCCTTTCTTGTGGGACAGGACAGTGCCAGGAAGGTGAAGAGAGGCAGGCTCTGGCAGCTCTGGGCCAAAGACCCAACAGGTGTGAACTTTCAGGAGGCTCTAGCATGAGATGACTCCGTCTACAGACCCTCGTCAGTTCCAGACCTGCTCTGGCCACTCCATCACCGAGGGACACCTGGTTACTAAGCAACCCCTGCCTTACCTACTGCATCTCCCCTTGTTCCTTAGCAACCCTTGCATAACTCAGTTCCCTCGAGTTAGGGGTCTATATCTATAAATTATAAGTGAATGGGTGCTGCTCAAGAATTGTGGAGAAATTTTTTTTTTTTATCAAATATCAGTCTGTACTCAGTGCCAAAATGCAGGAGACCAAATGCTCTGCTTTGGGAAGGAAGCCTTGATTTCCAGTTTGTCTCTTCTGATACTGTATTTTCAAAAACAATCTTTGCCGGTCCTAGACGTCCTCCCTCCTTCCTCCCAGCTGCTTCCACTCTGCCTGCTGTTGCTCTCTCGCTTACTCTCTCACACGCCCTCTCTCCTTCGTGCAAGGTCACATTTACAGCCTTGCATTTCATGGAGACAAGAGGTTTCAGCTTCTGATTGGTCTACCTTTTGCAAACAGGACACTAGATTCTGAACATTATTATGCCCCCTTGGGAACTCCTCTCCCTCCCCTGCGAGCATAGATTAACCCTTTTTTGAGGTTGTGGGGAATCCAGTCTTCTTGGCTGGGAGGACTGCAGGAAAATGAGGACTCGCCTTTTGTCGGGACAGGACGCCCCCTGCTGGAAGGCTGGAGTAACAGCACCTCTGAGAAGTGTTTCTATCTCACCAAGTCTCTCTGTCCATTTTCCGGCCTATAACTTCTCACCAAACCCTGCTTGTCTGAACTTGCCTCAACGTGGTTTGCAGGAAAGCTGACCTATTGTAAAGAAAGGCAACTCTGTCTGGCCCGTTGCAGGTAAACCACCTGCAGAGATGAAGTAAGGACTCCTCTGTCTCCCTTGCTTCCCCTACCCATGTAAAGCCCCTCTTTTGGCTGGGGGAATGTGAAGAGTGAGCAGCTTCCAAGGCCTCTAGTTCACCCTTTCCCACTCATTCATGCTTTCCCCCCGTCAGCTGGGCCGGCTGGAGCAGAGTTGAACACAGGTCCTGGGAGCTTAGAGTGGCTCCTGAGCCTGGCACTGCCCACTCGGATACCCCTTTCCATGCAGATCAATTCAGATGCCCAAATTTGGGGGTGGGGAAGCTGAATGGACACACCCTTAACCCAGTCCCACCTTGGATATGGATGGCCTTCAGCACTGGTCCAAAGAGAGAATAGAAAAGGAAAGGGACGAGGAAGAAAACAAAGATTAGAAGAGAGAGAATGAGAGATGTAGAAGAGTTAGAAACATTGAAAATCAGAAAAGAGAGGTTAATGTAAACTGGAAATAGAATTCTAAGTTCCCCAACCGACTGAATGCACTTCTCCTCTTGGCAAACGGCATTCCAAAGTCAACCTAAAAAAACCAGTGGTGAAGGCCATGACAGGAATGCAGGGTTGGACATGCCTCATTACACCCTCCTCCCTTTCAAGTTCAGGCTCGACTGACGTGTGTTAACATTAAAACAGAAATCTTAGGGCTGAAAAAACAGACTTTGTAGCAATAAGGTACCAATTTTTTTTTTTTTTTTTGCCTAGGCTGGAGTGCAGTGGCACAATCTCAGCTCACTGCATCCTCCACCTCCTGTGTTCAGGTGATTCTCCTGCCTCCGCCTCCTGAGTAGCTGGGATTACAGAGGCATGCCACCTCATCCAGCTAATTTTTGTATTTCTAGTAAAGACAAGGTTTTGTCATATTGGCCAGGCTGGTCTTGAACTCTTGACCTTGTGATCTCGTGATCTGCCCACGTCGGCTTCCCAAAGTGCTGGGATTACAGGTGTGAGCCACCGTGCCCAACCTAAGATTCCGAATTCTAACCTGACTCTAGTATAGCCACACATGACAGATAGCAGGTCCTGAAAGAAATTGAAGTATTTGCCACCAAAATGCATTTCTTTGACATTTTTTGAAATGGCCCTGCAAAACTATCTCTTGTGAGGAAAATTTACGTCCTATAGAAAATCCCCTCCCTTTCCAGGTCTTTTCCTGATCCAAGAGATTTAACTAAGAGTCTGGCACCTTTTAGGGTATGATAAAAGACATTTACAATCTATTCTCTATGAAGCCTGCACCTGGACGCTTGATCTAAATAACAAGAACCATGGCTTCCACAACTCCCCTAATCTTAACTACAAACATTTCTTTCTGTTGACCTCAACTCTTTAGGAAGAGCTTAACCCTTTTAACCAATTGGCAATCTGAAAAATCTCTAAATCCACCTATGAATTGGAAGCCCCCACTTCAAGATGTTCAGCCTTTCTGGGCCAAAACAATGTAATCCTTACATGTATTGATTTATATCTCTGCTGTAGCTTCTCTTCTCCTAAAATGTATAAAATCAAGCTGTAACCCAACCACCTTGAGCATATATTCTCAGGATCCCCTGGACCTATGTGATGGGTCATGGTCCTCACATTTGGTTCAGAATAGATCTCTTCAAATGTTTTACAGCTTGACTCTTTTTCATCAGCACTAAGGAGATGTTAACAGAAGACGTGTGATCTTGAGAGCAAGTCTGTTCCCCTCTCTCGCCTCCATCTGTATCGCAGTAAAATAAGGGGTTCACTCGGGTGGACCTAAGGGCTCTGATGGCTCCACGAGCTTTGTCTATTTCTTTAATCAAAGAAGAAATAGACTGAGCTGCAGACATAGAGCCAGGAAGAAAGAAGCATCAACATAAAAAGTAAACAGTAGTGAAGATAGGCAGTTCCAGTCATTATAGACCCCAACACAAGGCAGTGAGGCAGCTCCAGCCTGAGCCACATCCCGCCTGCCCTGGGCAGTGATGATGCTGACCCAGGCTTACCTGACTGTGTACTTGTCTGTCTGGAGCGCTGGTCAGGAGCCCTCTGTCAGGCAGTCTGCAGCTGAGTGTGAGGATGTGAGTGAGCAGAAGGCTGGATTTTAGGCTCTGCACGTTCTATCTCAACAACTCAAAGATTCCTAGAATTCAGAAAGATGGGAGTAGTGTTTTGGAAAAGGCCTCACCCATGGCTGGGGAGGAAACCTGGGGAAAGTGCAGGACCTGTTGTCTGAGTAATATTCTGCAGAATGCTGCACATACCACTTAATAAGCATAACCAGCAAAAAAAGTCCAGCTGCTTGACACTTGTGGAAAGAAGTCAAAATGATAATAGTTGTGATAGGAGCAAGATTTCTTTATTCTCCATGCTAGCAGGGGAAGAGTAGAAAGCAATTCCATTCTTCAATTTGTGGAGGGAACATAGGGGTTTTCAAAGAAAGGGTTCGGAATGCAGAATATGACTAATTACATAGTATTAATAATATAATAATTACTAAATTATTTAAATCATTATAACTAGGCTCGAATACATCTTTAGTAATCAAAATAGTAACCATTACAATCAACACATTTTTGCAAATGAGAAATAAGTTTGTTTATTCCTGTAGTATAAAAATTCATGCTTTGGGATTCAGTGAACTCTTGGAAAGCATTTTCTGCATGCTGCTGATTGTGGAAGTGTTTTTTCTGCAAAAAGTTGTCGAGATGCTTGAAGAAGTGGTAGTCAGTTGGTGAGCGGTCAGGTGAATATGACAGATGAGACAGAACTTCAAAGCCCAATTCGTTCAACTTTTGAAATGTTGGTTGTGCAACGTGTGGTTGGATGTTGTCAGGGAGAATTGGGCCCTTTCGGTTGACTGATGTCTGCTGCAGGTGTTGCAGTTTTCAGTGTATCTCATCAATTTGCTGAGTATTCTCAGAACTAATGGTTTTTCCAGGATTCAGAAAAGCTGGAGTGGATCAGACCAGCAGCAGACCACAAAACAGTGACCATGACCCTTTCTTGGTGCAAGTTTGGCTTTGGGAAGTGCTTTGGAGCTTCTTCTCAGTCCAGCCACTGTGCTGATCATTGCTGGTTGTTGCATAAACTTCACTTTTCATTGTACATCACGATCCAATTGGAAAGTAGTTCATTGTTGCATAGAATGAGAGAGGATGACATTTTAAAACAATGGTTTTTGTTTTTATTTTCAGTCAGTTCATGAGGCACCCACTTACTGAGCTTTCTCACCTTTCCAATTTGCTTCAAATGCCAAATGTAGAACAGTCAGCAACTTCTAGTGTCGTTGTAAGAGGATCGACTTCAATAATTGCTCTGTTTGTCATTGTCAACCTCCAATGGCTGGCGACTACACTCCTCATCTTCAAGACTCATCTCCTTTGCAAAACTTCTTGAACCACCACTGCACTGAACATTTGTTAGCAGTTCCTGGGCCAAATGTGTTGTTGATGGTGTGAGTTGTCTCCACTGCTTTATAACCCATGTTGAACTCAAAAGAATCACTCAAATTTGCTTTTCGTATGATGTCATTTCCATAGTCTAAGATAAACATAAAATAAATAGCAAGTAACAAGTAATTAGCAAAAAAGTGCAAAGCAAGAAATGCACATTAAAATGATGTATAACATAAGTACATTTATTTAAGAATGTATTCCAATATCAAACAGCAAATTTCAACAATGCAAAAACTGCAATTATATTTGCACCAACCTAATAACTGAGTCACTCTTCAGCTAGGAGTGAGTTCTGCCTTTGATATAATCTTTTGTTGGAGAGAGAATTCCAGAGCTTTCTGTCCCTATCAGGATCTGAGCCCTGAAGCTGTTACCACTAGGGAACATATGAGTCATATCGCACCAAAGTATGTTAGCAACAGCAAATCCATATGGATCTGCAGCAACCTCAGTTTTTGCCTCCTCAGAAAAAAGAATTCAACTGAGGGGCATAAGGCAGAGTAAGAAACTAAGGGAACTTTTAGAACAAGAGTGAAAGTTTATTTAAAAACTTTAGAGCAGGAATGAAAGGAAGTAAAGTGAACTTAGAAGAGCGCCAAGTGGGTGATTTGCGAGATCAAGTGCCCGGTGTGACCTTTGACTTGCTGTCTTATAAGTTGCCATGTTTCTTCTCCCAGTGTTACTTCTCCCTGATTCTTCCCTTGGGTTGGGCTGTCCGCCTGCACAGTGGCTGTCCACATGCAGCACTTGGGAGGGGCTGCATGCACAGTGTGTTTACTGGAGTTGCACACATGCTCATACGAGGTGTTCTTACTTACCAGACAAGTGTTCCTAGAAGAAGGTCATATGCTAAACTCCAACATTTTGCCTCTTGATGTGCATGCTTGAGCCCACTCACCTAACTCCTGAGATCTTATCAAGAAGCTGCTGATCACCCGCTTCAGGTGTTTCTGTCTATTGGGAGACAGCCTTTCCTTGGCACCATCTGTGACCAATTATTATTTTAGAGAGATACTATAACAACTGCATGACCATCACCTGATGGTCTTCTGATATTCCTGGGTGTGTGGGGATGGGGAGCTCTCCTATCCTGTTCATGTCTACCTGACTACCTACTGTAAACATTTCCCCCAACAAGAGTCCAAGACTCCAATTCTTTGGGGAAAATGGACAAAGGTCAGTCTTCTGTAGCTACCTCCTACTGACAGATGGGCAGTGGTGGTGGTTCTGTGAGTCTTGGCCTCTTGCTAGCTGTCAGGACAGGGTGGCTCCGTGGGTTGGTGAAAGCAGTATTCAGCCAGGTCCAAGGGAGACAGGAGCAGAATTTTGCCTCTGTTGTGTCCCACTGATGAGCAGTCTAGGGTTCCTCTTTAGAAGGGTGACTCCTGAATATCGAGAGGATGGTATTCCTCACTGAGGATCATCTGGAGCTAGATATCCCATTCCTCTTGTTTCTTCTGAGCTGCAGCCAGAGATCACTGGTTGGTCACAGGATAAGCAAGGTCAGTCTAAATTGCAGGGGAAAAAACCTCAAAAGCAACTGATAAGACTAGAATCTAATAACAGGTGTACCATTTGTTCTTGAAACATAATTTTTCTCTCTCTAAACTTCCATTTTTACTAAAAGCAAGTCATGGGAAGACTGATTTGTTTACAAAATAAGCTTTAATCTTATTATACTTTGCCTGATTATTTACATAAAGTACAGAAAAAATAATTATTTGACATATAGCCTCCTGTTAAAATGGGCTTTGGTGAAACTTTGTTCCACAAGAAATCTCAGATAAGACTTTTTAAAGCCTTAAGCCAAGCCATGGGTCTGGGCCATCAAATACCTGTATGAGTTGGGTAAATTCCTTTCCAATAGAGGTCCGAAGAGAACTTGAGCCTCCTGGACCTGTCAGAAAGTGACAGTCTCTACTTACCGCAAGTCAGGAACCCTGTACAGGAACTGTGTAGACAAGCTGTCAGGGCAGTGTTCCCAAGGGGCTTTTATTGGCTCTGTAAGTCAAATTTGATTCCTTAAAGGAAAGCACACCATTCTAGTCAAAGTCTTGGTAAATAATAATATTCTCCAATTGTATCCTGTTGCAAAAGGTAACAGATTCTTATTGTACTTATGCAAATAACTATATTGCCATAACTTAAAAATACTCACAAATAATTTCCAAATTCTAAAGAAATCAGGTAGAAAGAAACAAATATGCTCCAAATTTTGTTTTTAGGAGTATATTTTACTTAATTGTTAAAAGCTGTAAACAGCTCAGACAAAAAGTTTTCTTGGCTCTGAAAAACAAAGGATCAGCAAAGTTTTCAGCAAAAGTCACAAAAGGATTATTTTAGTCTTCTATTAGTTCAGCCCATGCAGTTAACTCCATTCTGTTTGGTATTCATGAACATTTCAGCTCTCCATGAGAGTCCTGAAAGTTTTTTCTTCTATTCTAATGTCACAATCTCCAAAGTTATTAGAAACCTGCATTTAAGAGCACCTGTTAGGGTCCTAGAGTGATTATAAAACCACCATTTACAAAGGTTCAAAAGAAGACAATAATGGTCTGTAAATGACAAAAAGTCTTAGGGCAGCCTTGGCCAAAGGCACAATTGACAAGGAAACTTGTTATCTCTGTGGCATGCAGTAATTTAACATAATAATTACAATTATCACTGGTAACATATACTAAGTCATATCAGTTTTACACAATTTTGGCCAAATATTTCTTTGCATTAGTGTACCATTGATGTTAAATATAATTCTTTTAAAATCTTATAGATAAATCTGTCCAATCTTAATCAGTTTGACCATAAGTTAAGGTTTTTATAAACCTTTTACAACCCTTTACAATTTTCTGTTAAAGAACAGAACAATGCTCTAAGAAAACCATGTTGTACTTTTATTCCAATGTCCAATTTGTGGATAAACTGAATAATTTCCCTTTAATTTTTAGCTACTATGTTCATACACAGAATTTCTTTTACAAGATTAGTCTTTCACAGACCTTCTACAACTTGCTCAAACCTTCAGTTTTATTCTGTCTAACTTAAAACCATTATTTAACCCTCTGAACTAGGCAAAAATATCTATATTCCCATGCCTTCTTATAATGTTTTACCAAAAGTACTTCCAATTTTCCTCATACACCTTGCATGTAAAACTGTTTTTCAGCCAGGTGTGGTGGCTCACACCTGTAATCCTAGCACTTTGAGAGGGTGAGGTGGGTGGATCATGAGATCAGGAGTTCAAGACCAGCCTGGCCAACATGGTGAAATCCCTTCTCTACTAAAGATACTAAAAAGTAGATGAGCATGATGGTAAGCACCTGTAATCCCAGTTACTCAGAAGGCTGAGGTGGGAGAATTACTTGAACCTGGGAGGCAAATGTTGCAGTGAGCTGAGATCACATGAGCCTGGGCAACAGGGCAAGACTCCACCCTCCCCAAAAAAAAAAACACCTGTTTCTCCAGACATGTTACACAATTAAATCAGCAACTTTTACTTTTGGTGAAAATCCTAGTAAGTAAGCTGTTCTAATTATGTGCTAGGTTTGAAGCCTAGGACACCAGACAGAAGTGCAGATAAGATATGACTTTCCAGCACAGCTAGGGGGCATAGCTAATTCTGTATGTCAGCAGACCTTACTTAGAATTTAATAGCTTTAAAGCAGGCAAGTTGTACAGTTAAGAGTCATAGTAGTTGCTTATGACTTTAAAGCATTTAGTAGACCTACTAACTTTTAAAATTATTTAACATTTCTTTCATAAATTCCCTTTCAGAAATCTTTTTACAACTCACACAAACCACTTACAACATTCTTGGACTTTCTGATTTGTCCTAAATGTCTCTTTTCCTAAACAACCAGTCATTTTACTTAGGACAAGAATTTACCATTCAAGAACCTTTCTCATATAAAATCTCTTTTCTTTATAACCTTCCTCACCAAAAATACCTCTTTATCTTTATAACCTTTGAATTAAACAAAAGTAATTTTCCTTTGTAATAAAGTTAAGGGTTGTACTACCTATTACTGCATGAGTCCCATGAAAAGGGAGCAGATAAAAAGATTGTCTACATACTTTAAAAGTTATCCCTCTCAAGAGATTGCTCAGTTAGATTTTTTTTTTTTTTTTTTTTTTTGCTAGGGCTTGTTTGAGTAAGAGTGGGATATTTCTAAACCCCTGAAGTAGGAATGTTTAGGTTGAAGTTATTGGTTAAAGATTTAGGTAGCTTTTTGGGAGAAATAGGGCTATTAGAGGGAAAGATGAATTCAAAGATTGAGTAAATATTAAGACATCCATCTTGGAAAGTATATTTTTGCCCCAAGGAGATGTGGAGTATTTAGACATAACCAGAGATTGGTGAGAGAATGGTAATTGGTCCCTCAAGTAGTATAAAGCTGTGTGGATCCCAACAGGATTTGGAGGAGAGTTGCTTAGAGAAGGAGATTAGCACAGAGTAGGCAGCTCTTAAACTCAAAAGGGAAACTTTAAATTTTACTTGCCACCTTCAGAGTTGCCCTTGGCTTTGTCCTTTTGGTGACAATGTCTGATTTGGAAACCAGCTGGAGTGGAGAGCCCTTTCAGCTCAGGGCCAACAGCGGCTGAGATTCTGTCTCAGGAGCCCTTCAGCCTTCAGGACAGTCCCATCTCCAGTAGTCAAGCTTGTGGCAGACAGGGCAAGACATGTGGGCCTTTTTCCCATTTATCCCATTGAGGCAGTTTGCCTTCCAGTGACCTGGCTTTCTGCACCAATGGCACTTACCTGGAGGAGTATCCTCAGGGCAATCTGGAGGGGGCTGGTGGGCTTGCAAAGCAGCCAATAGTTGAGCCTGCCCCTAGTCCCTGTATTTCTTTCTCCCTAGCCCTGTCCTCCTCATTCTGCTCTCAGTTATGAAAGACCAAGGAGGCTAATTTGAGGATTTCCTGAATAAAGGCACTAAGTTCTAAGGCTGACTTTTGTAATTTTCTTCCAGTTTATTTTTAGACCAAACAATATTATAAAGAAAAACTAGGTTTTTTTGTTTTAAGGCTTAGGAGAATCAAACTTTTTCCAGTTTGGCAGATGCATCCGAGGGGCATGTCCTGTGGTCTGGAGACACAATTACCCATATGCAAAGAGAGAAAAGAGGAGGAAAAAGTAAAAAGATAGCACCCTTTCTTACTTTTCTATTATCCTGAATAGGGTGTCTCCCATTTATCCTTAGGGTTCTGGAATAAATTGGTCTTACCATGTACTCTTAACCTTGGTCCCATCTTATCACAAGTACCTACTTGTGAACAGAGGAGATACTGGAGTGAACAGGGGGCCCCCTGTTCATCCTTGGGGTTCTGGAATGAACTGATCTTACTGTGTACCCCTAACCTTGCCTTTGGTTCTGTTTTAATGATAATCTGTTAGCCTGGGACCAGCCTTCATCTATGTCCTATGGGTCTCTTGCTCCTGCAGTCTTGGGCTGGCCTATATCCTTGTCTCGTGACTTTATAGTGACTCTTGCTCAGAAGAGTCCAGCCACAAAATGATTATCTCTTTTCTCAGATTCCCATTTCCCATGTTCTTTAAGTAGACAAGAAGCCTGGTTTTCAGCTAACTGCTGCAAGGGGCTGGACTTCCCTCCCTTCGAATATGACCTTGAAGGTCTTGTTACATCTTGACAAGGGCGTGGAAGTGATTAGAGAAATGGAGGCTACAGGAGGAAGTAGAAGAAAGCAAGGAATACTCAGGGAAAGCCTTTTTATGTTCACAAAAATATCAGCCCTTGTATTTGAGAGGGCAACATTTATTTGCCCTCTTGACATAAAAAAGTAACCCCCACAGGACTTGGAGCTTGGGGTAAGAACACACAAATGGCAAAAGAAGAAATTCCCTCTTCCCAAAGGAGTGCTAACTCAAAAAAAAAAAAAAAAAGGCAGAGTGAGGTTCTATGCAGGCAGACAAACTGCTTCAAAAGCCGCCAGAACACTTGGCCCTGGGGTGTAAAAGGAATGGAGAGCATATGGTAAGTCATAAGGAGCTGGCAGAGACAGAGTTCCAATTAACGTCTGTCCCAGCAGTGAGCCGGCAGACAGGGGAAGGGTTGGAGGTCATCTGTGCTGGTAGAGTAAAAACAAGTATAAATCTCGGGGATAATCACAAAGAGAGCCCACGACTTCGCTGCCCTGCCAGTCTTGTAAGCTTCCTCTCCAGGAGGGCCATTACTGCCTCAGATCTACTCAGTGCAGACTCCAAGGTCCTTCCCACCCCTCGAGCCACCCATCAGGGTGAGCTGAGAGATCAGCCGGGGTAGCAGAGCCTCTGTGGCTGAGAGGAATCATTGAGGGTTGGTTAGTAGGCAGGGAGAGTGAAAGGAGAGAAGGAAACTGCATACAGGGGTTGAACACCTCCAGCTGAAGAAGGTGAGACGTAGAGATCTCTTACCAATAGAGAAGGTAACCAAGCCACATCGCACCAAATGTTAGCAGCAGTGAATCCGTACAGGTCTGCAGCAACCTCAATTCTTGCCTCCTCAGAAGAAAAAATTCAACTGAGGGACATAAGACAGAATGAGAGACCAAAGCAAGTGTTAGAGCAGGAGTCAAAGATTATTAAAAAGCATTAGAGCAGGAATTAAAGGAAGTAAAGTTCTCTAGAAAGAGGGCCAAGCGAGCAACTTGAGGGATCAAGTGCCAGGTTTCACCGTGGACTTGGGTTCTTACTTATTGGCATTCTGCATGTGCAGTGGCCTCCCAGCACCTGGGAGGAGCTACATGTGCAACGTGTTTACTGGACTTGTACACATGCTTACTTTAGGCATTCTTCCCTTACCAGTTGAGTGTTCCTAGAAGGTCGTATACCAGTTAAACTCCACCACTTTGCCTCTTGATGTACATGCTTGAGTTCACTCAACTCCTGAGATCTCATCTGGAAGCTGCTGCTCACCAGCTTCAGGTGTTTCTATATGCTGGGCGATGGCCTTTCCCTGGCACCACCTGTTGCCAATTATTATTTTAGAGACAAAGTGTAACAACTGATATTTCTGCTGTGGGGTGGGGAGTCCTCTCCTCTGCTCACATCTGCCTGACTACCTACTGCAACAAAGCTTCTAAGGAAATATATGACCAGATAAGAGAGTATGGAGTGTGCTTAACAAGCATTTTGGTAAATAAATATGCAGTAGGCATGGGAGCATAGCATGAGAAAGGAAAGGGAGCGGAGGTTCACAGCACATTCTGAAACTGTATTTCCAAATGAAAGGTAAAACATATGCAGTTTGTCTCAAAGTTATATCTTGAGACTGGGAGGAGGAAGAGGGAAAGGAAAAGAAGGAAAAAAGCACAAAGCACAATTTGAGGACCCATTCTTGGCAGTCTGGCTGTCCCTAAAGATGCTGGCACACGATGGAAACAGATGGACCCATGAGTCCACAGCCCCAAACTCAAGCAGGCTCCAGACCCCACTTCATACTAGGCATCCAGTACACAAAAATAATGAAGACATAGTCCCAACCCTCAATAAGCTTATAGAAATAAATAAATATCAGCTTACAGTCTAATGGAGGAATCAGATAAATGCAATGCAGGGATACATGTCAAAACAGAAGTAGGTCTAAGGTTCAGGGGGCACCCCAGTAAAGCATAGTAAAAGCCATGGAGATCACTATGGGATATTTCAGAGGAGGTACCCCTGCAGTTGGATAAATAGTTCTGGAGCTCAAGACTGAGCGATAAAGAGAATGATTTGGGGATTATTGGTCATAGGTAGAAGTAGCCTCATTAAATAGATGAGCACTCCCAGGAGCATGAATAAAGTAAAATGAGAAGAGAACCAGGATTGGAACTGTGGGACCCAGCCTCTAGATGGCC